>PVKA01008019.1:0-74891 GCA_004027165.1 Ctenomys sociabilis
CCACTCCCTGAAGTACACTTTTAAAATCACTTTCTTATTCAAGCACTTTGAGTGCATTCGGAGGATTTTTGCCCCCAAAGCCCTTGAGTTTGAAACCATTTGAAATTATAAATACTGGACTGTGCCTCTCAATGGAACACTACTGTTGAAAACTCTTATTTTAAGCTGAATCACTGTTCTTGCCACAGCCACAGACTTGTATATGTTGACACTTTTTCTCCACCACTTTCTGTCTCCTTCCCCCTTTCCCTTTCCCTCACCTTCACCAATCCGAATGTACACATGCCTTTCGTTGTAGGCCATACAGGAGTTAACTTCTGATGTGAGATGCATGCAATATTCTTAGAGGGAAACAGCTCCCAGGTCTCCTCCATCCACTGTGATTAGAAGAGCCAAGCCTGTCCAAGTGTTGTTTACTGAGGTTGTAATTCTCCTGGTTGTGAAAACTATGGGCTGAAATCACCCCATCTTGGCTCCATGGTTCTCAAGCATTCTTCGGTAGAAGTACCACAGTAGAACTACATCTACTCTATCCTTCAGATACGGTACTCGCTCCCAACCCATGCAAATCCAGGTTCCCAGCCATTCTATATTCTTCTGCAGCCCTCTGCATGGCATGTAGACTCTAAGACCAAGGGCTTAGACATGGTCTTGCTCTATAGAAAAAACAGGGCAGTGCCTGCCTCTTACCCAAAGAATATTTTTTTTTAGTCCTCTTTATTGACCTCTTCTTCATTCCCCTTTAAAAGGTAAATCTTATCCTTTCTTTTCTTGTTCTCTCCTTTCATGACTGGTTACACTCACATAAATTTTATCTAACTCAGAAATCTCTAGTTGTAGATCATTCTTGATATAGTATGCCTAAAGGAGAGATTCTCCCTGTTGTCTAAGCATAATGACACAAATCAGCTTGACTCTGACAAGAAGGTTTGCCTAAAACACCCTTTGGCATCCGGGGTTATTGCATAAGCTATGCCTAAAAATTCCTGGTTATGTTGAGGAGTTTTAGGACAGTTTTGCCCATTAAATTTATGAAATGAAAATAGCATGCCTGTCCATCGAGGCTCCAAGGCAGTACCAAGCATTTATGGGGCCTTTGGCCCCTCGTTCCATTCTGTAGAGTGCTGGAATCTGAACTGATGAAATACAAGGGAAGGAGTACATGTGTAGAAGCTGTTTTTCTTTCAGCAATCAGCATCAGGGTGGACCAGCCATGTTCCTTCCTTTGAACAGGTTAGGTTGGGGCCACATGGAAAAAGAATGAGCAACTCCTGGGCCAGATATATAATAAAGGGTTAGACAGAAGAGTTACAGAGGCACATGGAAAAGCTGACCCTGTGAGTGGGAAAGGAAAGAGTTATGAACATAAAATACAGTGTCTGCTATGAGTGTATTCATGCAGAATCTTAGTTCTGGTATTCTGAGAGGAAGAGGATAGCTTCTTTAGCCACAGGTGGAAGTGGAATTTTAAAATGAAGCATGAGAACTATTTGGTCGCTCAGGTGGTTTTCTGATTGCTTTGTTTTAACCCTGCACCTGAAGCAAATGGACTCTGATCTCTTCCTCCGCCACCCCAGCTGACAGGGAGAGGGACAGGATAGCATAGTTGTTTCTTGTCACCCTGTTCCGTATTTCCTTTCCTTTTTGGTCTTTAACCACAGGGTAATTTTTGTTAACTTTAGAAATAAAACATTGCCAATTTGTTCTTTTCTCCACGGGTGAAAAATAAGACCTTTTTATGGTGATGTTTGGGTTTCTAATTTAGCTTATTAATTATATCTATTTTAATTATATAGCGTTAAAGGTGCCACTTTGCCACCATTCTTACCACTGGCATTCTGTGTTTATATAGATGGACAGGCTGCTCCTCCCAGAACTCGCCTGAGCCCATTATTGAGATTTATCACACGAGGAGTTGTGTTATGACACTGCTTAGATTTTTAAGAGTGAGCTGCTTCGTATTTAAAAGTACCTTGTTCTTGCAAATTGCAAGTGAGTGACATCTTGGTTGAATGTGAAGCTTTTACATTATTTCCATATTTCTGACAAAGTCTTGAAAATTGTTCCTTTGTCTTATTGTCCGTTGTGGCCAGAGTGGTCGTTAGATTCAGCTCAGTATTTTTTCAATTTTGATTTGATGATTATTTTTTTCTCCATAAAGTATAAATAATTAAGGTTAATGTTTCAGTTGTAGATTATTTATTTCATATTTTTCCTGGAAACATGAAGCTTTTTTCTTCTTTCTAACAAAACTATGAAATATGCTAATATAAAATTTATTAACCACTTAAGGGTATAGTCAGTAATGTTCAGCACAGAGACCTTGCTGGGTTGTGTCTTAGTCTATCTTCTGTTGCTATAACAAAATACTGAAGTCTAAGTGCTTTATAGAGAATGGAGGTTTATGTGGCTCACTGCTCCGAGTCTGGTGTCTGATGAGAACCTTCTGGCTGCTTCATAACATGGAAAATGTTTCCATAAGGAGGCACAGCAGGTGTGCTAGCTTTGATCTCTCCACCTTTTATGAGGCTGCGAGTGCTATCATGGAGAGCCTACCTTCAGGACCTCATCTGACCCTGATGACTTCCCAAGCAGCTGAGCACCAAATGCTATCATCCACCTATACAAATGGAGATTGAATTTCTAGTACAAGAACTTTTTTCCTTTTAACAGTATGAGGCATTGAAGGCAAAGGCGCTCTAATCACTGACCTGTATCTCCATCTATCTATGTTGTTTTGAGACAGGGTCTCCCCCAGTTCCTCAAACCAGTATTGAAATTGTGCTCCTCCTGCCTCAGCTTTCCAAGTAGCTGAGATTATAACTGTACACAAAGGCCTAAAATATGGACTTTTGAAGGAGACACTCAAAGCAGAGAATGAAACCAGTCTCCAGATTCTTTTCATCTTAAGAGTTCTATCTAAGGGCCCGCTAAATAACTCATCAGATTAAAGCGCCTGCAAGCAAGTGCAGCATGGGGGTGAAGGGGGGTGGTGGGGAGAGTGGTGGTGATTAAGGTTCAATCTCTGGGCCCCTTGAGCTGGCCCCAGGGCACACTGAAACAGCAGTTGAGACTGGGTGCGATGGTGCATGCCTATAATCCCAGCTCTTTGGAGGCTGTAAATAGGCGTATCACTATGAATCCCATCTGGACACCCTGTAGACCCTTTCCTAAAATATAAGAAAAAAAAAGTTTTATCTAAGACTCTGGACATTAAGTAGTCCCCATTCTTTGTCTCCTTAGTCCCTGGATATCACTGTTGTGCTTTCTGTCACTATAAATTTGGCTATTCTAGGTATCTCCTAGCTAAATCCATACAGTGCTTATCTTTCTGGGGCTGGCTTATTTCACTTAGAAAAATGTTCTCAAGATCCACCCATGTTTTAGCATATGTCACACTTTCCTTTTCCAGGCTGAATAAGATTTTTTGTAGATATATGCTATGTTTTCTTCACATGTTTTCATCCATTAGTGAACACCTTGGATTCCTTTACCCACTGGCTGCATGAAAAATGCCTCAGGAACATGAGTTGTGTTAAGTGGCCCTGTGAGAACCTATTCTTAATTCTTTTGGGGAATATTCCCAGATATGACATTGCTGGATTACATGGCAGCTGTGCTGTATGCTTAATCTTTTTTTTTGTTCCAGAAATTGAATTCAGGGTTTCGTACTTGCCAGGCGGGCATTGCACTGCCCCGTACTTACTGTTTGAAGGAAAAGCCTTATTGTTTTCTGATGTAGCTGCACACTGTATCATCTCACCAATAGTGCACGAGAATTCCAGTTTTTCCATCTCTTTGCCTGCATTAGTTTTTGGCTTGTTAGTTTAGTTTTAATCTCTCTGCTAGCCATCCTAGTCAATGTGCACGAGTCCATTTTGCATTTTTTTGGTGACCGCCGGGTGCAACATGAGTTCATGTTTTGCCAGTCAGTCATATGTCTTATCTGGGGCAAATGTCTGTGCAAGTCTTTCACTGGCTTTTATTGATTTATTTATTTTTGTCTTTTTGAGACAGGATCTAACTATGCAGTTCAGGCTGGCCTTAAGCTCACTTTGTAGCTCAGGCTGGTCTCGAACTCACAGCAATCCTCCTGCCTCAGCCTCTCGAGTGCTGGGATTACAGGCCTGCACCACCACACCTGACTCTTTCACTGGCTTTTAAATCAAATATTTTGTGTTCATTTATGAGGTAGGAATTAGAAAAGTTTGCTTTATTGTTTGATAGTTTTGTTCTTCTCAAGTGTGTCAAGTATTATGTTGAACCTTTATTTCCTGTACCTTGAATGTCTATTCAATGCAATATAACTCACTGTGACAGCTACGTGTACTTCTATCCAATCAGTCTGATTCCATGGTGTCAACTTAGGTGCTTACCATAGTGTGCCTGTCTCTTATAGTTGTACCCTTTTAGCTGCAGCAATGATATTCTCTGTAACTTTTAAAATCCTCCTTATTAATGTTTATAATTTAACTCCATGAGGTTTGTTAAAAAGTCCTTATTCCTTTTGTGCTTTGCCTTCTCCAGCTCACCATTTTCAGCTGATTTAGGGGCCCCATTAGATGAATACATTGTCTCTAAGATTTTTACTCTCATTAAAAATTATACATAAGATGTTTGGAAATGTGTATTTATTGTGAAATTCTAAGACTTTTATTTCTAATTTTTGATTTTAAGTTGTAAATATGTATATATCTGCTATCACTCCTCCTGTGCTGTACCCACTGTCCTCACAGAGTTAGGGCATGACTTTAATTCACCCAGCATCCCTTGTTACTTGGATGGGGAGCTTGTTAATATCATGTATACCTGTGTAATTTTTGAAGTTCTTTGAATCATTTTCCTCTTCTGATATTGTTTTGTTGGCCACTAAATTAACCATTCCTTTGGTATGTGTTTAGTATTGTATGTGCTTGTTATTATTCAGTCCCAAACTCAATATAGAAATCTGCTGTCAGTGCACCAGATGGACAGTTGTTCTGTCACGGTGACCTGTGAGGTCTCCTTGCCTGTCATGCGGGTCTCTCCCTCTGCAGTTATGCCAGGAATTCCCTTTGTTTTTCTTCAGTGCTGGAATCTCGTTTTCTGTTCTACATGCCTTCCTTTTTTTCTTTTCTTCCTCCCTGTTTTTCAGAAGAACATCCTTCATTAGAAGTCTTGGTTATACATTATTTTCTTCATTGTTCCTCTGTGCCTTCTAGCTTTTAGGGTTGCCCTTGACAAATCCAAAGACTTTGATTCTGGGTCTTCCCCTGATGACCCACTCCATTCCTTTTTGATATCTTACAGATTTTTTTTTTTTTAATCGCCTGAATTAAAAACTAAAACTCTTAAGGATGGAAGATGTCCTTAAGGTAGTAATACTAATATTCATTAGATCGACCAGCACATACCCAGGGCAGCTTGCACTCTACAAACATTTCTATTTTAGGAAATACGTTGAAGTGTTTGATAATTTTCATCCCCTTTTTTTCTTTATTCCTTCTTGTTGAAATTCTTGTTTATCTCTTAGATCTCTCAGACCACTTCCATTTTCCTTTATTGTCACTTTACATTTTGGACAGTTTCTTAAGTTACATTCCAATATTTCTAAATTTTTCTGCGTTTTAAGTATCCTGGTTTTGTTTTAGTGAACAAAGTATCTTTTTCTTGATGTTTCCATTGTTAAGCCTTCATTTGTTGAAATTCCAAGGAGAAAAATCTTCTCTCCCAGTGTTCTCTTCTCTCATTGCTGGGACAAAACACCCAACACCAAGGATTAAGGAAGGAAAGGTTTATTTAGGTTACAGTTAGTGGAGGTTTCAGTCCATACTACACTGGCTCCAAGGCAGAGTGGCACATGCCACAGAGCTCCCAGGCAAAGAGTGAAAGAGCAAAGCGAGGGACAGCAGCTCTCACAGTCAACTGGCCTCTTTCCCCCTCATTACACTATACTGAAGGTTACCTACCACAGGGTCATGGTGTAGCACTCACACACATAATCTCAGCATTGGATCAATAATCAATCACAAACTCCAGAAACAGCCCCATGACTCATGAGGCTTTGAGGGGACAGCTAGACACAAACCACAGCACCCAGCTGAGATGATGTAAGACTTCTGTTAAATATTAGTTTGTTTTGGTAGGGTGAGAGGTGTGAAGAAAAATAAGTTGTGATTCTGGCTTGCCTGCATCTCATCTTCTTGATCCTCCAGACTTGGGATCCAGGGTTTTTTCTACTTGGTTTCTGCCATATTGCTTAGATTTTTGCAGAATGATACAAATTTTAAGTCTGAAAAACTTCCCTATTTGACCAGTGTTGTTAATTGTATAGTAGTTTTCCAAAACTTAGAGTGTAAATCTAATTTTTTCTGTGTTGATGGTATTTTCTGTCCTCCTTTATTTATTTATTTATTTTTATGAGCATAACATATTTATTGAGGGAAAGAAAGTTCCTGTCTGAGAGAGGGATAGGAGGGGGGCCCAAGTGGGTAGTCCCTGGGCAGCTGTCTCTTCCAGGGACTTGTATAGTGTAAAACATAAGGGGCTAAGATGGAGAGAATGGGGACTTGCTTAGGTGGACAAGAGGTGGGACAAAACTATGGGATTACAAATACCATTACTCAGGTAAAACTGATTAGGCCCAGGACCAAATGGGGAAGGGAGTCATGTAGCAAGTGGACATGAATGTAAAACAGGACCTTATCTGGTGGCCATCAGATAATGATTCTTCCAAGCTTTCTTATGGTAATGATGAATCCTGGATGCTATTCTGTCCTCAATAATTTTGTTCCACCTATTCTCTTTTAGGTAGAGGCTTTAGAATCTATATTCATGTAACTTTCCCACCTCGAAGCTCTTGCTCTGTCTTTGGTTTTATTAATTGTGTTTTCTGCTTTATTGACTGCCTTCATTCGAGTTTGAAATGCAGATCTTCTTTTCCTTTTCTGGCTAATGAAAATTCTTTTCTGATCTCACATAATTCTTTCCACGCCCACCCACCCTACAGTTGAAGATGCTACTATGTCCTCAACAATTTTAAGAACATGAGCTAGAAAATTTCCTGAAGTTTGCTCTTTTAAGTCATGTACTTATTTCTTAAATAAATATTTGCTCTGACTTACAAATCTTCTCTTAGTTTGAAATACAATAATACATTTTATTGGCCTGGTACATTTGGGTGTTTTTCTCTTGTTGATTCTTGAAGATGGAATCTTTTGCATATTCAGTATCAGGTATTGCCCTGTGCTTTTTTTCAGGAGACTAGTATGAGTCATTACTTGACTGAAGTCCAGAGGAATGAGACAGGAAAGAGGCTAAGTTTATAGTAGATTCATTTACCAATTAGAAATTCATCTTTCTGTGAGGCCTGGGGAGGGAGCCAACAGCTACTCCAGAAGTAATCAAAGGGAAGTTTGCTTCACATCAGACTTTCTTTTAGATATTTGGTGTGGCTCTCAGTAATTAGCAGAGTTACTGTCACTTGGCACAGCCTCCCACCTCTGAAGCCAGCTAGTAGTTTTTCTTTTCTTGTACATTTGCTGAAGCTTTATTCATGGCCATATGTAAAGCAAGAGTAAATGTAGCCAGAGATGACTTATGTGGTTTGATTCTGGAGCCAGCAGCCCCTTAAAAGAGTTAGTGTATTTTAAAGGCACCCAGCTTTCCCCCTGGCTTAGTTCCCTTCACCCTCATCCCTTGGAAATGCGGGCATCACTCCATGCCTGTTGGTTCCCACTGGCTTGTTTTCAAGCATTTAGTTGCATTTAGTTGCAGTGTCTCCTCAAGGGAGCATTGTGCTTTGGTCTCTCTCCTTTTTAACCTTCCATCTTGATTGTTTTCCAAGTTACTATTTTTGGAAATTTTAGCAACTGTGGCATCAATTTGTAGTTTTTGGAACTGATTTGAGATGTTTTCTATGTTTAAACCCTATTGATCATTTCCTCAGTAATGTGGGAAAGAGAAATGAACCTATATAGCTTTCTTCTTTGGGAATTGCATCTTTTCTGAAAAAGTGTATTCTTCCCATGGTTCTGAGATTTGAACACAGAACTTCCACAAGTGGGGCACATGGTCTGCCCCTGAACAACATCCCCAGCTCCTCTATAAGTATACTTTTAATTTCACTTGTATACATTTTCTGTTCTTTTAATGATAGTCTACATATAATTTGATTTAATTTAATTAATTAATTTACTTTCATTTTATGTATTTGGTACAGGGTCTCACTGTGCAGTTCAGACTCATAGTGATCTTCCTGTTTTCAGCCTCCTCAGTGCTGGGATTACAGGCGTGTACCACCATGCCTGGACTCTGTTGCTTGCTCCTTGTGTCTTGGCAGTGGGGCCAGCATGGCATGCAGGACTGGGCATTGAACATTGGTCCCTGCACTTGCCAAAGCAGGCACTTAGTCTGCTAAGCTATCTTGCTGGCCCTATAATTTTAGGCTGTAGTTTTCATGCTAGTTTTATATCATTCCTTACTTTCGTGACCATTTTTAAAAATGTGTTTGGTACAGTGTCTCACTATGTAGCTCAGACTCGTAGCGATCTTTCTGTTTTCAGCCTCCCCGGCACTGGGATTATAAGCCTGTACTACCATGCCCAGGCTCAGTGGCCCTCTCAGTGCCCCTGAGGGGTGGGGTGGGGGAGCGTGTGGGGAGTTGTGGGGAGAGCATAGCGTGTGGTGCCTGAGTTAGAACCCCAGCCCCCCTACTTGCCTAAGCAGGCACTTAGGCAAATGAGCTACCTCACCACCCCATGGCCTTTTCACTTGCCGCTTTGTTGTTTTTCCTTTCCCTCATTCCAGTTATTTCCTCCCTTTAAACAAATTCCTTCCCTTTCACAATATCTATTGCACCTCTCAGATTTTATTTATTTTCCAGGCTCTTATACTAGCAAGACAATATGATGTTTACACATGTGGGTTTGATTTATTTCACTTATGAGTATGGTTTCTAGTTGTATCCACCTAACTCTAAAAACCTTGAGCTTATCTATTTTTATAGCTGAGTAATACTCCATTGTGTAAAAATGCCACATCTTTATCTATTTCTCAGTTGATGTGCCTTTCGGTTGCTTTCAAGATTTAGCTATGACAAACTATATTGCTATAAACATGGGCTCACATATATCGTTCTGGTATCATGTATTCAGTTCATCTGAAAAAATACCCAGGAGGGGGATAACTGGATTGAATGGGACTGCTAATCCTAGTTTTTGAGGAATATCCACACTGATTTCCACAGGGATTATACCAGTCTGCACTCCCACCAACAATGGAGAAGGGTTCCTTTTCCCCTACAGTCCCTTTAGCATTTGTTATTGGTTGACTTCTTGATGATAACCATTCTTTCTGGGGTGAAATGGAATCTCAGTGTTTTTTAAATTTAATATATATAACATGAGAGGTGCTGTTTTAGCAT
This sequence comes from Ctenomys sociabilis, assembly GCA_004027165.1. Lineage (NCBI taxonomy): Eukaryota > Metazoa > Chordata > Mammalia > Rodentia > Ctenomyidae > Ctenomys > Ctenomys sociabilis. The sequence goes on from PVKA01008019.1 coordinate 9,404, forward strand.
TTTAAGTATGCATTTCAGCAGGGTTTACTACACTCCCAGTGTTGTGCAAACCATCTCTAGTATCCATGTCCAGAACTTTTTCATCAGACTGAACTGAACCTTTGCCATTCAGAAACACTGACACCGCATTGCTTCCTCTTCCCGGCCCCCAGTAGCCCTCTTTTTATTTTCTTCCTTTATGAATTCTTATATCTGTATTTTGTATATGTGATTTGAATTGTAGGAGTAGAGAATGAGGTAATTCAGCGTGGTGACCACAGGGGAATGCGTGACTGGCTCAGTGAATGAGTCAGTGAAAAACTCTTGCCTATGGAAAGCCCTAGAGGTACTTTCATGGTTTGGAAAGATGCTGTAGATAACAAGAGATGCTGTGGAGAGTCAATAACCATGACCCAAAGGCAGCTGGAGAACCTAATGGCGGTGGGATACATGCACACTGATTTGGTTTTCTGTGGCTAGAACAACTTCAGAATTCTGTCAAAGGAATTGCAGAGTCGGGCTAATGGCAACTTGGAAGAATTGCAGGAAAGATGTCAAGTACTTGGAAGTGTTCATAGAAATGTGTCTTTCTTTCAGAGTTCCTGGAAACACTGTAGCTGACTATGTGGGACTCTGGTAAAGCAGAGGACTAGCATGTGAAAGTGAACCAGTTTTTACTCTGCTAGAGACAGAATGGGCTTCATTACTTAGGGTATTGTCTTTTGTCATTTTTTCAAGTAATCTCATGATTTATGCATTTTTAAAAATAAGTTGAGAAATAAATGGATTTCTTAGATGTAATTTTGAGACATCCCAAGAATGCTGATTTATACCTTTAAATTAATGTGGTTTGCTCCTTGTTTTTGGCAAAATTAAGTAACCATACACTGTTCTAAGAAAGATACTTGTAATATGTAAGGAGGATCAACACAGTCTCAAAGCTAAATATATCTATCTCCAATGCTCTATGGCAAAACAGTTTTATATCTTAGCTGTCTTACCCAAAATATAAAATTGAAAATCTATCTTCATTAGTTATCTGAAACATATGAAACATGTATCAAAATAATAAGCACATTATTCAAGTTTTATATTGAATAAGCTAGCTCGGGGTTCTGTGTCTCAGGGTCACTATGGGCCATCTAAATTGCATCTACTTTCTTTAGAACTATCTGAAATTTTTTCTTCGAAGCACTCCATGCTGTTTATATCTTTTCTCTTGGAGAGGTGAGACTGAGCCCTGGAATCAATCTGGGTTTGGATCTTAGCTCTCTCTCTTCTTGGCTGTGGATGTCTTCTCTTGTCTTCCAACTCTTAGGTGTCTCATGAAAGTTGGTTAATAAAGTATGTCTTAGATTCTGTCAAATGTAGATCATTCATTTTTTTTCTTATTATTTTATGAAAAAGTGACATTTCTTCCTGTTCACCTTCCTTTTTCCCTAACTTGACACTGCCTCTTTAGAACATCTAGCTGGCACCCAGAGTTGGGGTGAAACTTAGGAAAATATACTCATGTACCATCATCAGGGCAAAGGATACAGAACTCCTAACTTTTAGATGCTAGATCTTCTCTGTGGGTTCCTATTGTCATTAAGCCAATATTTGGTACTTCATGTAAAGCATTCTTGCTTCCTCCAGCCCATGGACCTTTACTCTTGTGTTCTGGTCCTCCTATGCTGACTGTGGCTCTTTCTTTTCCTTTCCAGGTACACAGCTTCTTCTAGCATGACTGTGATTTGATCAGCAGCCTCAAACATTGGCTCCCGTGTCTGGCCTTGTGGTGCCAGGGTCTGATCGCTGCTCACAGAGACAGAGCTGTCATGGCTGCTGTATCTTCTGTGACCCCTGTCATCTCACAGCCCCAGGTAAATGATTCAGCCAGTACAGGTCTGGGGGGAATAGGAGTTTCGTCACATATTTAAGGTGAATGTTAGAAAGCATGTTGTACTCCAAGGGTCATGTAAATCTCTCTTATTAGTATTTGGTGTGCATTTAGATAATCTCTCTCTCTGAGACAGATATCATTTAGTTCAGGGAGCAGCTGAGGCAATGAACAAGTGATTTTAGGGGACTGACCTCTGTTCCCAAGGGACCTCAGTTTTGAGTACATACATCGAACTCCAAATCAAGACAGATGAACAGCAAATTCTACTGCTTTCCCTTTCTTAGAGTGTGTGTGTGTGTGTGTGTGTGTGTGTGTGTGTGTGTGTATGTGTGTGTGTGTGTGTTGTCTGTCTGGGGGGTGTGTTTAATGAAATGTCTCAGAAAGAATTTAACCTTATAACAAGGTTTCCAATCATGCCTTATTGTCTTCCCCTTACACTTTTTGTTTTGCCTTGATCTTTGCTAAGAACTTTGAAGCCAAACTGCAATTCTAAACACTTCTCAACAGTCATCTTAGGCAGAATGTTTTCCATCTACTTAAGATCAGTAATACTGCAAGGACATTGTATTTGTTCTGATTATTGTGCAACCTGCTAGGTACTCAGTGGTCTCTTTAGATTCAGCAGGTACAGTCATGCAACGGGGGAAACAGGCTCTGCAGTCTGTAGGCCCTGCACCTTGCAATGCTTGATGAACAGCCTTACTCATGCTAGCTGGTCTCCGGTTTACTTTCTCCCTATGTAATTGTGCCTCACACAACAGTTATATGACTCAGAAGGTGTAGTTTCCCACGAGCTCTTTCTTTACTTTCCTTCTTCTCTTTAGAGCATGGAATCTCATTTGTGGCAGTTATTTTAAGCTAAGGTTAAAGAAAAAAGAAATAACTGGGGTGACTGAAATTTGATTCTTGATGATACGGAATGCTTTTTTCTTCCATATCATTTTGCAGGTACGTATCTCAGTTGAAGGCATCTGGGTTTTTAAAAGACAGAGTGAGAAAAGAGGAATGAAGGGGAAAGCGGGATTTATTTATTTTTATTTTGTAAATAAAATAAGAATTAGTAATAAAATCATTAGAAATGATACAGAATTTCAGTAAATAAAATAATAGTAATTCACCAGTGGTTATTATACTGTATAATGTCTTTAAATCAGTTGTTTAGATTAGCAGATATAAGCATGGAAAATTGGTAAAAAAAAAAAAAGTTATAAGACATTAAAAAGAAAAATTTAAGCATTAGGTGCTCCTTCTAATGCACCAGCGAGGTGTCAATTCCCCTGCTCCCGCTGAAAGACTTTCATATTTTTTTCTCACTGTGCTTCATTGCTTTTAGTATTATTTTCCAGAATGCTCGTGTTACCATTGCCACCCCAGAAGTGTATTTCTATTTCTGGTAAAAAGATCATTGCCCTCTATTTCATTTATTTATTTATTTATTTATTTATTTATTTATTTATTTATTTATTTATTTATTTATTTATTTTCACGGAACCGGGGATTGAACTCAGGCCCTTGCGCTTGCCAGGAAAGCACTTATTCTACTGAGCCAGCTCCCTGGCCCCTCCTTTATTTTAAATACATGTATTTGGTACAGGGTCCACAGGGTCTACAGGGTCTGCAGATCTCACTATACAGACTAGACTCGTTGTGATCCACCTGTTCTCAACCATCCAGCACTGGGATTGCAGTTCCACACCATCACACTCAGCCTCCGTCACTGTCTCTGTGTGCACCTTCGGCAGGACCAGCATGGCACTTTAATAGGCTGAGCTATCTGGCTGGCCCTTCCTTTATTTACTTTTGGTGTTTGGTTTCCATTACTTTCAATAGTTGGTTCCCCTCCTCTCCCCACACTTTTTGTTTCTTTTGGTTTCTGCAGGGCTTGGAGAATAAGCAAAGAGAATTTAGTGCCTGTTAGTGGAAGTGGCCATTTGAAAGTCCCCTGCAGCTGTTCCCAGGTGCTTCTTCTCAGGCTTGTGTGAAGCGAGTCAGATCCCAGTGTAAGATTTTGGGACAAGGCATTTTGGCACTCAGCAATACTGTCATTGTTCGCATTAGTAAAACTGTTACTTTCTGTGTACATTTTTCCCTATTATAGAAGCTGCTATAGCTGGTGTATGATATACTACTTTCAAATGTTTGTTTAATTAAAATACCATCCTGATCATGTTTAGTGGGAAAATACTCAGGGAAAAGGGCACCCTTATACATTTCATGTGGTGCAGTCACTAGGGCTTGTGGTGATAATTCGATAGTATCTATTAAAATCATGCACCTTAGCACATAGTCTGTTCCAATCTTGGTAGCTATATTAGAAAAAAAGACACATAGAAGGATAAGGAAGAGTATATAAAAATATTCTCGGAAGCACTGCTTAAAGACAAAGAAGTGCAAAACTTGATGAATGTCTGATAGTGTGAGGACGTGGCAGTAAATTTATGCATGTGGATGTGATTGAAATATCACATAATGGTTAAAACTGAGCCTACCAACCCAGTTGTGTTACCTTATAAAGGGAAAGAAAAGCAAGGTGTAGGAGAATCCTTACAGGAAGATGTCATTGCCACTGTAAACCATGCCTGTGTGCCCTTAGGGATAGACAAGTGGAAATACAGAGTGAGAGACCCAGATCACAGATTTTCTTTTTCTTTCTTTCTTTCTTTCTTTCTTTCTTTCTTTCTTTCTTTCTTTCTTTCTTTCTTTCTTTCTTTCTTTCTTTCTTTCTTCCTTCCTTCCTTCCTTCCTTCCTTCCTTCCTTCCTTCCTTCCTCTTTCTTTCTTTCTTTCTTTCTTTCTTTCTTTCTTTCTTTCTTTCTTTCTTTCTTTCTTTCTTTCTTTCTTTCCTTCCTTCCTTCCTTCCTTCCTTCCTTCTTTGTTTTTTTTGAAGAACCAGGGATTGAACTCATAATCTTGTGCTTGCCAGGGAAGTGCTCATTCCACTGAGCCATCTCCCTGACCCTTGGTCATACATACATTTTCCATGAACAACATTGCTCCCAGAGGATAGAGCTGGATTTTGAGACATGAAAAATCCCTCCCAGAATTTGGGCTAACCCAACAAAATGCCAGTATTTATTTCTCTATTAGGGAGAATTTACATTTAATTACTATTTTCTCTTTGAGGACCACTAATAGCAAAAAAAAAAAAAAAAAAAAAAAAAAAAGTCAACACAAAGTTGTTTCTTGAGGTAGGCGCACAGCCCCACTAGCCACACTACCCGAGCGAAGTCCTGGCTGAGCTAAGGGAGGAACAGCACACTTCTAACACCTTGATTTCCTCATCTGCAAAATGAGCAAGGCAATAATGCAGCCAGCCTCAGATTGCTTTCAGAATAATATCAGAAAACATGTACCAAAGTTGAGTAGAGTCTGACCTGTGAGGCCCATTTATATCACACATGTAGTGACAAGTAAGAGAAAGAGTTCTGCCCTCCCTCAGTTTAGAAATGTAAGAGATACACAAAAGGAGAAGAAAAATGATAGTGGTACACTGCAAACCTCTGACACAGAAATTGTGACTGTTCGAGGAGTAAATTGGAGCCCCAGAAAATAGTGGAAGGATCAGGGAAGGTTTTTGAAGGAAGATTGGTGACTAATGAAAGAGTATGAGTTACTTTGGCAATGGACAAGAAAAGGCGTGTGTGTGTGTGTGTGTGTGTCTGTGTGTGTGTGTGGTTCACATGTTCCATGGTCAAAGACAGCACAGCGGTCAGAATTTAGATGAGGATGGTTACAGCATAGTGGGACACCTGGTTGTAAACACCCAAGTCCCTAGAGCCACCTTTAGAGTTCCTAAGGCTGATTGTTAAATTTGTAAGCATTTTGTGAGTAGTTTGGGATCAACTGTGGTGAAATATTTGTGCTACAAAAACAAGCAAGTGCTAAGTGTCACCATCAATGAGCTAGGTTATAAAGCTAGAGGTTCTGCAGGACCTGTAAACCATCTTAAGGCATGTCGTGCTGATCTTAGAGATGCCTGTATAGCTTAGTGTTGATCCAGGCTTTGGCGTCTAAGCTCTAGGGTTGGGGAAGTGCTTGGTGTCATGGCAGCCCTTTAATAGATATCAGACTTATGAGGATTCTTCTGATCAAGTTCTATACATCAACATGTCAACTGGGTGGTTGAGGCACATTCTTACCATATTTTGGGAGTAACAGTAGCCTCCAGTAGTTGGAGAGACATGCCTGTTTGGAAAAAGTCAGTTGTGAGCTGGGCTATTAGGTCATAAGGAGAGGTGGCTTATTCTTCAGGAGAGATAGAGACCATCTTCATTACTTCCTCATGACTATGACACAGAACCCAACAGCCACGGGTTAAAGGAGGAAAGGACTATTTTGGCTCACAGTCTAGAGTCCATAGTTAACTGGTGATGTGGAAGAGGGCATGGCCAGAGGCATGGCAGCTCATGACAGTCTGGAAGCAGGAAGGAATCAAGGGAGTAGGATGGTGTCTTGGTTAGGAGTTTTTGCAAGGGAACAATACAATATAGGGCCCATTTTATAAGATTAATTTATAATTAATCACCCAAAGAATCATATACAGAGTGCAGGAAATCTGTCCACACACCAAAGACCAAAGAATCCAGCTGAGGGCCTGGATTGTAATATCCAGCTGAAGATTGAGAGCCTGTAAATATGCCTCCCACCTAGAGCCCATGATAGTGTCTCATGCAGGCTCGCTTCATGGATCTGTGCTAGAAGGGCCAAAAGCTCAGTAGTGGAAGTTAGGAAGTCTATGCCAGTCAGATGGAGGATCTGTGTTAGCAGGCTGAGGGATCTCAACTGGGGCCACGAAGCAATGTTCAAGATAAGAGCCAGAGCTCCCTGAAAAGTATGACAGCCATGCTCAGCAACAGGGAGTCGTGAGTTCCTTCAGTGATGAGGAAAACTGAGTTTCCACCAGAAAAGCCACTGTGACAAGCTTCTCCATGAGGCTGAGATGTATACCATCTTCCCCTCTGGAACCAGAAAGCAATGCACAAGATGACCAGAGCTCCTCCAAAATGAACCACAGCCATTCTCAGCAACCATGAGGTCCCAAGCTCCTCCAGCAACAAGCACAGTTACATTCATGAGGAGAGCCAACAAGACAAGGTCCCCCAGGAGAACAGCCCAAGAGAACCAGCAGCTTCCAACAGCTTTTCCAAACAGTGTCTTCCACCTCTTTTTATTGGTGGAACCAGGGATTAAAGTCAGGCCCTTGTACTTGCCAGGCAAATGCTTGTTCTACTGAGCCATCTCCCCATCCTCTCACATCTCTTCTCCAGTTCTGCCTCTTATGCTACTGGCAATAATCTTCAGGGGTGAGCCTCCCTCACCCAGTACCATGCTAGTTCAATTCAGCAGAGTGTAACAAGTTGGCCACCAGTCAACAGTCCACTGTAGAAGGGTATATATTCTCCAGGACACACCCTCAATTGCCTGCTTCTCCCTTCCAGGCTTCCCCTTCCAACATCACCCCGAGAGAGGAACCAACCAGTGTGGGCTATTCCAGTGATGCACATCACACACCCATGAGTCAGTCACTTCTCTAGAGCTCCATATGTGAGCACATGAAGCTCTGGGTGTGTGTGGGAGGGGACATCTAGATATACACCATAACAAAGACCGTTGTGTCATTTGGTTTCAGGATCCTCTGGTTGGTAATGGGTCTCCTAATTATATGTTAAGTCTTCCATGTAATTTGTACAGTCAAATTTTAGTCCAAGACTGGCACGCCCTTGCTGCCAAGCCTCTTCTCTCTTCTTAGCACTTTCCTCTAAGTTCTGAGAAGAGTATTGAAATGCAGTATCTCCTTAGCACAATGAATTGTTCACTCAGTCAGCTTAGCCCAGTATTGTGCAGTACATGGACTTCGTTTTCATTCTCTGAAAGTGAATTCAGGACTTCTGTATAAAGACAAAATCTTTTTGAAGTTTGCAAGACCTGAATATGAACAAATAACCTGTGGTTGTTTCAAGCAATAATAGAGAAGAAAGCTTTCATTGTCACTCCTGCTGAGATTGTTATTTGGTCAGTGAAAGCTATGCCTGTGCTTTGAAGTGGACCAAGTTTTCATCCCCTGTTTCACTCCTGCCTGAACTGAGACCAATTTTTGTTTTCTCCTGCCGAGAATGCACCTAGTTCTTACAAAGTGAGGTGAATTCCAGGGTGAAATGGGACTGGCAGCTGCAGGATGTCTCTGTGTTTGTAGTTGATTTATGCTTCTGCTATTCCAGACACTGATAAAGAGCTTCCTTCTCCAGAGGAAGCCACAAGGATGTATTTGCAGACAGGAACCTGTTCATCATGACATGAAGTTAATGTGTGTGTGACTTGTGGAGTGGACACTGGAGAGGGGCAGAAGCTTAACTTAACACTCTCAGTTGCCTCTTTCAGTTTTTAAAATTTTATTATGCATTCCCTTTATTCTGACTGCTAAAATCACTGCAGATAGAATGAGTAGAATTTGGAATGAAAGTTTGTGTTTTCTTTTTTAATGGAAGCTTTAGCAGATTAATACCTGGTTGCATAAGTTGGCTTCTTTTGACTGGTAATAGAGGGAATCTGAGAACTTCTCGGGTATTTATCTCCCATACCTGTTATTCCAGTAAGGGAGAAATCTCTTCCACCAGCAGTTCACAAGGACTTCATTGTACATCTCATGTGCTAAGTGACTATTTTGCTTTTAAGCCAAGGATACAAAGATAGTTTGATCCTTCCAAGTGATCTATGGTATGGATTTCATTAAAGGGGTGAACTTAGGTAGACTCTCAATGTCTTCACAGTTTATGCCTGTAACACTCCAGCATTCTTATAAAAAGTGACAAATTACATGGCAAAATATCTACCAAAGGCTTTGTGTTCCATTAATCCTTTAATAGATACTGAACATATGTTAATGCTTTCCATTTCCCCCATGATTATTCTAGGAGGTTTTATAGGGAGAAAGTGTTACTTCTACATGTGGATGTATATGTTACATGCACATGTGCTATGCCAGAAGGTCCATCAAAGGAAAACCCACTTAGATAAACACTCTGGGGAGAGCTGCAGCGCATTGCCAGGAATAAATGCATGTGCAGATAAACACTAAGATTTTTGACTTACTCCATCTTGAACTGTGTTTCCATTAGAAATTAAATTTGTTCTCATATTGCCATTTAAATTCATTTATGCCTCATTTTATGTTTGTAAGTTCAGATAAAGCTTGAGAGGATATCTTATGTTGGAATCTGGGAGCACATTTTGAATTTTCTTTTCATATGATACAATTGTATTGGGGCACCAAGTATAAGCCACAAATGACACCTTTCATGTTTGTTTATTTTCCAATGTATTCACTTAATTGGAATTTCCAATGATTAATGAAGCTGTTGTTTTAGCCTTCAAAGGTTTGTAACTATCTCCTTCATACTGCCTTTTGAGGCATTTTTGTCTGCTGTCCTGTTGACAATCCTAAACTCCCCAGCTACTTCATTTGAGTGTCTGCTGCATATTTGCCATGAGTAAATGTCAAGGCAGGATAATGATGCAATGTTTTAACTATAATCATAGAGTCCAAGGGATACCTGTCTTTTGAGCTCCATACCTTGCTGTAATAAGACTGTCATTAGAAAAAAAAATCAGTCTGCATTTTCTGTGTAATGATACTGCTTGGTAATGACATGGTATCACTTACACATTGTTTTTAAGTTAAACTTTTCCCATTTCACTGGGCAGGCTCAGGCTAGGAGAGAAGCAAAATTGTGTTCATACCTATTCTCTAGCATCAGAAAGGGCTCTGAAACAGATTGGATTCTGAAGTCCAAGTTTGGCAATAAAACAATGTACAAAGATTCAGACATCTTTTTGCAGCAAAAGATTGAATCCTGTAGGGGGAAGAGTAGAGTGTTTGGAAGTGGCTGCCTATTTCAGAGTTAGGATGTCCAGCAACTGAAAATGTTTGCATTTAAATAAACCTTTGCCAGACATTATAGAGAGGTTAGAGTGTTAGTTCAGGCCTGGAAGGAGAATTTCTCATCCGGACTCAGGTGTGTCCCCAGCCTCAGGGCTTTGCGTACTCCAGAATTCTGCTTATCAGTACAGAGTTGAGTGGATAAGGTTGTGGAGGGACTTGGCAGAAACGATTGAGGACAGGACCTGGGGAGTAGGCCAGCTTCGTCCAATGGCACAGGTCAGTGTTCAGGGTTTATTCTGATGGACATGCTAGATTGTACAGAGATGACCGAGGAGTATATCCTAGTTCTGTGAAATGCCAGGGTGGAGAGAGCTAACTACCTTAAGTACTTCTATAAACACATACATTGGATGGAAAAATAGCTAATGTGCTTTAAGTACAACATATATCTGACACTGTTCTTTGTTGCTTGTGTAAGAATATCAAAATAGCTGGCTGTGGAAATCATGGATCTCAGGCATTTTCTCCCCACTGTCTGTTGCAAAGGTAGGATGGAACATCAGAGCACCAGGGAACCTGCACAAATTCAACTGTGTAGCTGTGAAGAAAGAACAGGCAGAAGATACCAAGTAGTAAATGACAGGGAATATCAGGAGATATGAGGGTTATAGTCATCATTCATGCCATTGTATTATACTCTTTGAATGATGTATTAGGAATATATATGTTTTTCAAGATACATTTGTATAGACACTTTTTATTTGGAATTGTTCCTTAAAATTTTTAAAACTAATTGATATTTAAAATATTAAATGCTGCATTTTAATTATACATTTCATTGTCTTCTCTAACCTATTCACTGAAAAAGGAAGCATTGCAAACAGGAATATGCAATTTTTTTTTTTTTTTTGTGGAACTGGAGATTGAACTCAGATCCTAGCACTTGCCGGGCAAGTGCTTATTCTACTGAGCCATCTCCCCGACCCCCAAGGAATGTGCAGTTTTGTGATGCAAAGTGTAGTAAGGGAAAATAAAGGAAGAGAGTAAAAATTATAATAATAATAAAAGGTATAGAATACTATCTTTTAAAATTAAAATGGTACATGAACAGATGTGTTAGTAGACAATAAGTTTTCATTTTCTTCATTAAATAATTATTTGATTGTTTGATGTGTTAATTCAAGAATGACTGTATTTTATAAATAGTGATTGATTATGAACATTCAAAACCTGTGGGACTTCCTCCCCAATCCCCAGGGAATACTAGAGATTGAACCAAGAGTCTCTGCACTGAGCTATATATAATGCCAGCCCCTTTTCTATTTCAGACAGGCTTTGCTAAGTTGCCCGATGGGGCTTGTACTTGTACTTCTCCTGCTTTAGTTTTGTAATCTCTTGAAAGCAACTGTGTATCTTATGAGTTTTAAAGAGTATTGCTAGTAGATTTTTCCTCCCTTAGCTCTGTGTGTGTGGTGGTGGTGGTGGGGCTTTTTTTCCCTTTCTTCTCAGAACTTCCTTTCATAAGTACTTAGTACGGAAAGGTAGCTAATGGACGTTTTGTACTGCACATGTTTGACACTGTTCTTTATTGCCTTTGTGTGAGAACAACAGAGTAACTGGCTGTGGAATTTATGAATCTTAGGCATTTTCTCTCTATATTAGAGATCCTGATTGCTTGGGTCCTATCCTTAGGAATTCTATCTACACTAGAAGTTTGGCATATCTTGTGCTGTCTGTTTTAGGTATTTAGTTTCGTATTTTTCCCCTCTATATATATACTAGGATTTTTCTTTATTTTTGAGATTATAAAATCTCATCAAGCTATGACTACATTTTAGCTATGATTAACCTGAGGTTTGTATTTTTAAGCAATACCTTTCCTTTTTTTAGAATAGCGTTTCTTCAGATTCAGTATAGTCTTCCTTGAATTCCTAGTGTAACCAAAATTTTACTCTTACGTTTCTCTCATGAGTTTCTCATTTCCTTTTTTTTCATCTCAGGCTTTCTGATTCTTGTGTGAATTTCCTAAGTCTTCTACTTGCCCTTTCTCTCTTTTTTAGAATGTTTATACTTTATTTTGTTGCTTGTGTTGCTGTATTTAGGAACTGTCATGCACTTCTACTAGGTACAGTAGTGACATCCAAAGTTACTGTGTTAGCATTTTGCTGCAGTAGCAATAAGACACTAACAACCTCTGTATAGTGTTTGTTATTTTTGTCTTCAAATGATTTGTTCTATTTGCGATACTCATATCCTGATAAAGCACACTGAAGAAACAAATCATAAACATCCTATAATATAATCTTTTTTTCCCCAATCAATCTGCTTCAGCAGAGTTTTTTTCTTTTTTGGGGTGTCATCTTCTTTTTTCTCAGTTGTGTTAGATTTTTTTTTTTTTTTTACTGTTCACTACATCGTTATAGCCAGGGCTATCTTATTAGACAACCCAGTTGTGGTTGAGTCATTCTCCATGAGCTCGATGTCAGTTTTCTAAGTCTGTCGAGTCCTGAAGAAGCAGCAAAGTCCGTTACTGGGTTCCTCTGGATGCTCAGGCTCTCTGCTCCTTATTCTCCAGACCTGCTGCTTTTTCCTGATGATTTGACAGATTTATTTCTTCCCTAGATTCAGTTGCATAGCGCTAAAATAAACTAAAATCCCTCCTTTTCCAAGGTGTGTGGTACCCTTAATGTTTCTAACTCTTGGTACATTTTCTACTCCTCTACTATTTAGTTGGTAGTTTTCATGAAAATTTCATGAATTCTTACCCAGAATTCTCTTGCTCTCGAGTTATAAATTGGAACTAGAGCTTCTATATAATTTAGTCTATTTTTCTTAATTTCTCAGATGGTCCAACTGAATTTCAGAAACTTATTATTTTATCACTGAAAACATGATTTTGCTAGTAGCATCACCCAATTTCTGAGAGATGAGATACGGAATAAAACTCAGCCATATGCCATTTGCCACCTCAACACTTGGGGACCCATTAGTGAAAGACTGCCACTTTAATTTATCTAGGTGTATGGTGGCTTCAAGGAGACAGCTTTTACTTTTAAACTTTTATTTTGCCATCCTCAACCATGAAAGCCTGTTTTGTGTTTTTTATACTGGGGATCAAACTCAGGACATTGTGCTTGCCAGGCAGGGATTGCGCTGCCGAGCTACAGCCCCAGCCTTACCCTGTAAGTTTAAATAAATAGGAAACTGTGACATTTTTCTATTTAGCAAATTATAAGAATTTGTACATGTCCCTGTTTATCTTTGTTGATAGTTGGTGTTTTGAAATTGAGATGTTATGCGATGTATGCTTCACACTTGATTTTAAAAATTCTTTGTCCAGAGGAAACAAATGGTTACATGGGCTGAAGGAAAATAGTTTTGTATTTATATTTAGAATCTCTGTATACCATATGAAGAAGGGAAACTTGTAAATTGTAAACATTTTTGGAATTTTTTAACTTATTAATGCAACCAACATTCATTTACCATTGGGCCCATCTAGCAGCTTCTGTCATACAACAATGAATGAAAAAGCTAGATTTTCTACCTTGGTCAATTTTTAGCCCAGCTGAGAGGGATCACTAGGTAATTAAGCAATCATTATATAGCGTATTAGGTGTTGTTTTAGGGAAGTTGTATGGATCTGCTGAAGATACTTAGCTGAGACTTAAAAAGAGACTGAGGGGAATGACTCTAAGGAACATTTCACTGATAAAACTTGGGGAAGGACTGAAACACTCAAACTGTGATCCTTGAACCAACAGGATTGGGCATTAGCTGAAGCCCCAGTTCAGATCTACTGTGTCAGAAATTCTTGGGGTATGGACAGCAATCTGTGTTTTATAAACTCCCCCCCCCCCCAGGTGATTCTGGTGCAGGAAACCACTGTTGTCATTGATGCTGAGAACTGGAGATGAGAGAGCACAGCACATTAAAACAGAGTTGCAGCAGAGTTTGAAATCATCAGTAGCTTGGGTTGAGGCAGGTAAGTCCTGATAAGATAGTTGAAGAGTTTAGCACATATGTAAGACATTGATGGGTTTTCAGTTTGGGAAAAGGTTGCCTAACTATGTCTTTTAGAAAAAGTACTAGAGAAGAGATTAGAGCTGAATAGAAGAAAATACTTAGGAAGCCAGTGTAGTAGCAATAGTAATGATTATGAGGATGTAATAAAGTGTGTAGGTCAATTAGTTGTCAAGAAAATAGAATGTCTATGATTTGATTAGGGATATAAATTATGCAGAGGAGGGAAAAGGAGGAAGTACTGTGTTTGGATCTCAAGCCAGTAGACAGACAGATCCTTGGAAGGAGGATGTAGGAGGAGCCTGTTGGGATCGTGAAAAAGATTGTTTGAGTTTGGTTTTTGAATATTGCAACTGGAGTACTGATGGGATAGTCAGTAACAGTCTCAGTAGACAATTCCATATTTGCAAGGGGTTCAGGAAGGAATTATGGTAAAGTATCTAGAACTGGGAATATTTGGGCTATATAAATCTTAGGGTATAAATCTTAGCGTATAAATTAGATGACTCCATGGAAACTTGTCCATAAATGAGAAGGTAAATAGTGCATAACTCATTCCTACCGGACAAGGAAGAGCAACTCTAAAAAATTACCAAGAATGGCTAGCCATAGAGAATAGTTAAGGTCCAAGAGATTATGTCTTAAGAGTGAAGGAAAGAGAGTTTTCCCAGAAGAGCTTTTCTTTTATGTGTTTTATGCTCTGGGGAAACCAAAGGGAATAACTGTTAAGTTCATTAGAATAGCCACTCAAAGATACCAGTGACTTTGAAGAGTATTATAGACCTTATCTTAAATACTTTTCTTGTTGCTGAGACAAAATACATGGCATCTGCAGGTTAAAGTTAAGGAGAAAGGTTTATTTTGGATCATTAATTGCAGAGTTTTCAGTCCATAGTATATGGGCTCCATGTCAGGAAGGCATAGCACAGTCTCATCACAGAAGAGAATCAGTTCATAGCATTGCAGGGAGAAGGCAGCAAAAGCAGCAAGCAGCAGAAGAAGCCTACCTTCTTCTCTCTCTCCCTTTATATTCCATCTAGGCTGTGAATCTATTGATTGGTGGCACCCATGCCCAGGGCAGGGTTTTCATTATCCCTGCATAGAACTATGCTAACTCCAGTCAGTGCACTAATTTAGTACCACACACCCTTAATCCCACTGTCTCATGACCTAGAACCAGCCAATTCTGGAAAGCCTACCTATGTTCATATGAGTTTGTGTGGGGGCATCCAGATACAACCCAGAACAGACCTCAAGAAGTTGATTAGGAATGGAAGAGTTGATAGGTGGGTGAAAGTAGAAGCAACACTGAGAAATTAGTGGGTAACAGACATTACAGAGGATTTGGCTATGGCAGAGAAAAAGAATCAACCCTGACAGGCTAGAAAGAGAAATGAGACTGCTAGGAAACTTTTCTTTCTTTTTAAATGTGTAAGGACTTGATTTTAACACTGATGGGAAACTATGGCCTTGGAGAGAGAGAGGGCAAAGGGTATGAAGAGGAAGGGAAGGAAGAGAAGAATGCCAAAAGGGAAGAACATGAAGATGGAAGAGACAGGAAGCAAATAATAGAAAAAGGTTCTTGTAATTATAGGAAGGGAAGGGATTCAGAATAGCTGAGTGTCAGCAAACTTTCCTGTTCTAGGGGAAGAAGAGGAACGGTAACTTTGCTTTTGAATGGAGGGAATTCCAATCTGGTAATCACTTATTTTTCTCTATTTGACACCGGAGAACCTAAAAGGTTCAGAATGGCTGGTGCATTTAAAATAATAATAGTGCAGAATATGTAGATTAATAATTAGGAAAAAGCCAAATTGACATTGAAGTCCTACTTGAGAAAAGGCATCATGAATTTATAAAGGGACCAAACTGGGGATATATGAATGTTCTCTCAACTTTCTAGAAAGCCTTAGGATGCATGAAATTAGCAACAAATTGGAGTCAACCAAGATGACTACTTTGGCAATACAGTGGAGCTAAGAAATATAAAAATAAGTCCTCTGTTCCTCTATTTAAAAATTCCAGCATTTAAGTGACTATTGAGGCTCAAGGCTTGTCATAATTCATTTGGTGACAAAACTAAATGAATTGATGTGAGGCTATTATTGATAGCTTTCACTGGGTTGGGGAAATAGTGCAATGGCATAAGTGCCTGATTTACAATCTCAAGGTCCTGAGTTTGATCCCTGGTACTGCATGTCATGCCAGCCCTGGAACCCCATGTGCATGATGCTGGCCTCAAAATTGGGCATGGTGGTTCCGGGGAGGCTGACACAGGAGGATCACTATGAGCCTGAACTGTATAGCAAGATCCTGTATCAGAAGAATAAATAGAACAACAAAAACAAAAAATCCCCAAAACCTTGAAAAAGAAAAAGCTTGAATTCTAAAGGATGCCTGACCCTAATATCTTCAAGAAGAGACTGTGTAAGGCATAAAGAAGTTAAAAAAATTATTGTGACATCTAAGCTGGAAAAGAGAAAAAGGGAGGGTGTTCTACTGGGAAAGATTAGAAGAGTCAAGGACCTAGAGATCTTCAAAGTACTGAGAGTGAAAAGAAAAAAATTGAAGCATGGGAAATTATAGCAGGCAGCTGGAATGTTTCCTGTACTTTCAAAAAGAGACAATTCTGGGTGTTCATAAATTCCAGGTGGGCCTGGAGTTGTGGGCAGCTGGGCTGTGATGAAAGAGAAAGTCATTGGAAATGAGGTCAAGAAAATAAAAGGCAAGATAATTAGATAAATTACCCAGAGCAACAGCAAGATTCCAGATGCATTGGAACTTTGTGAACCAGATTCTCTGATTTCTGAGTGAAGCACAGTGAAAAGTGTGAAAGATACCCAGGGGTGTTGAACAAGGGCTTCGCTCTTCCCTGGGATGGAATCTCTTTAATAAACAGAAAAATAAAGCAATAAGTAATTTTATCCAGCATGTTATGTGTAATGTTAGAAGTGTGATTTAGAAGTTACTAAAGTCAAAGTGAGAAAGGAGACTTCGTAGATGTTTGGACAGGTAAAAAATTAGCTATGTATTTTGCATTGTTCTTATAACTTTTAGTGATTAGTAAACATATATGTACAACCATCAATTTTCAGTAGATTATATAATCACAAATAGTGGTTAAAGTTGTCATATTTGCTAAGTTATTAGAAACCATGATTTTAAAGAAGGAATGTGAAATATTTAAGAAATATGTTCTTATTCTACAAGCCTGAAACATAAGTCAGGAAAAGTTATATATTGTATGTGATATGCAATTTTCTAGTTTTTCCTCCATTGTTTTTTATGTTCTAATTTTTGGTCTGTTTTTCACTACTGGGTATCAAACCCACAGATTTTCTACCACTAAGCTGAACTCAGCTCCCCCTGCCCCATTATTTTTAGATAGTGTCTCACTAAATCGCTCTCAGGGACTCAAGTTTGAGATCATCTAACCTCAGCTTTCCTAAATGCTGGAATCTTGGATGGCATGTGTGTGCTACTGTGCCTATCTAATTTTGCTTTAGTAGCCTTATTGGCTATATTATTCTATTTTAAACTGCTTCAGTCCTTTTTGACTTCAAGTAAGTATAAATAATAAGCAAATATATTCCTATCATTGATGCTAAAAAATAAGTAAGCGTACTGTAAAACATTTTCACTTCAAATTTGAAAGATATATTTCATGTAAGCTTAATATGTTTCACTTCTTGTAGAACAGGGTCAAGCATTAACTACTGTTTGGAGGTTACATTAGGTTTTTCCAAAAGACAAAAAAAACATCTCCTTGAGTGTTGATGAATGCTATTCTGGAGCTGTGGGGGTAGGCACTGCTGACCACAGGAATGTTGAATGTCAGATGCTGCTTTGGCCAAAGAGGCTTTGATGGATAGTGACCTCTTTGAAATGCTGAGACCCGTGGTCCTTGTGGGAACCTGCATCACAGAATGCCTGTCAATGATGGAACGTACTATGTGCAAATAGAAGTGCAGAATAATAGGGAATGATGCCCTCTGTATAAACCATCTGTGTTTACAGATTTCCCAAGTAGCAGGTCAAAAGAGATTTCACGAAACTAAATAGTGCAATTGCAATGTTCTCCAAAATTTTGTCTGTCTCATTTATTTTAAGTAAGATTTCTGGGCCATGTGGCTTTTCTGGTAGACTTCAATGCCATGCAGCCACCAGCCAGAGACCTTGTCATTTACTTAACTTCAACTATCTTTAATCTTGAGTACTATGAGAACTCTTTGGGTTTTAGGATAATCATAGACTGGTTTTGCAGGTTCAGATTTTCATATTTTTTTTTTTTTACTGTTGTTCTTTTGCCTGTCTGTACCAGAGAAATCTTGTCACTATCTGTACATCTTTAAATTTGAATTTGTGTGGGTTTTTTCTAGTTTTTGGAAGTCATTTTCCTCCTTTCTTTTTTAGTTCACAGCCATGAATGAACCACAATGCTTCTACAATGAGTCGATTGCTTTTTTTTATAACCGGAGTGGAAAATACCTTGCCACAGAATGGAACACAGTCAGCAAGCTGGTGATGGGACTTGGAATCACTGTGTGTATCTTCATCATGTTGGCCAACCTTTTGGTCATGGTGGCCATCTACGTCAACCGTCGCTTCCACTTCCCTATTTATTACTTAATGGCTAACCTGGCTGCCGCAGACTTTTTTGCTGGGTTGGCTTACTTCTACCTAATGTTCAACACAGGACCCAATACTCGGAGACTGACTGTTAGCACGTGGCTTCTTCGCCAGGGCCTCATCGACACCAGCCTGACAGCTTCTGTGGCCAACTTACTGGCTATTGCAATCGAGAGGCATATCACGGTTTTCCGCATGCAGCTCCACACGCGGATGAGCAACCGGAGGGTGGTGGTGGTCATTGTGGTCATCTGGACAATGGCCATTGTCATGGGTGCTATACCCAGTGTGGGCTGGAATTGTATCTGTGATATTGAGAATTGCTCCAACATGGCACCCCTCTACAGTGACTCTTATTTAGTCTTCTGGGCCATTTTCAACTTGGTGACCTTTGTGGTCATGGTGGTTCTTTATGCTCACATCTTTGGGTATGTTCGCCAGAGGACTATGAGAATGTCTCGGCACAGTTCTGGACCCAGGCGGAATCGGGATACCATGATGAGTCTTCTGAAGACGGTAGTCATTGTACTTGGTAAGTTCTGTGTTCCTGTAACTTACTTTTTTGGTTCCTAACATCTTAATATAAGCTACATCAGTTTATGATAGTAGTATTCAATAACATGAATATTTTCTTTCTTTTTCTTTTTGGTGGTACTGGGGATTGAATTTAGGACCCTGTGCTTGCCAGGAAGGTGCTTTTTCTACCGAGCTATCTCCCCAACCCAACATGAATATTTTCAACCTATATGGTCAGGAATTATGACAGGATCAGGTACTCTTCTCTTAAATATCTGTGACAAGGCTTGCAAGTCTTTCTACAATCACAGAGTCAACAAAATATTGGCCTCAGTGCTATAATATAGTGATGATGATATAAAACATATCATAGAAGAGTTTGGCTGCCTTCTAGTGAATATACACACTAGCATCCCCAGTTGATCAATTTCATTTAGCTTCTGAAGGGTTTCCTTGGAGGCTAACTTGTGAAACTTTGCCTGTGGCCTTGATAGTCCTGATTTTCAGAGAGAAGGTACTTTTTCTAATATCAGTGTGTTTTCACACATAATTATTTGCATTATTCTATTTCTAAGTAAGTCATCATTCACATTCTATAATTATTATTATAAACAAATATATCAAGATTTTTTTATAGATTTACCAAACAAAGATTGAAAAAAATAATATTTTGTCGTAGTAATCTTCATGAAAATTTGTTAATTCCTATTTATGTAGGAAATATGGGTTGATCTTATAGAAAGAAAAGTACTTGTCTGTCTAAATCTTATCTTACTATAAATTTGTATATTGACAATTGGTTATTTTTGTTATTTCAGAGTAGTGTTGGATGAGTTTTTTGAAAAAATAAAAGTCTTCTAAAACAAACTTTAAGGCTACAGCTCGCTAGTAGAGTGTCTGGTTAGCCTGTGGGAGGTGCTGTGGTTAATCCAGAGCCATGAAACAGATGGACACAAAACAGGGGTGAAAGCAATCAAAACTTTTATTATTTCATCTTTTCCTGTAGAAATTCAGTGCAAAGTTCCTACAATTTTTTTTGCTCTGTGTAAAGCAGTACTGAAATAGTGTAACCTGGGATTCTGTGTCTCCTCTGAGCACTGAGAATTCCACTCATTTTTATTGTTGGAGGGTGACAGATCCCCAACTATCATTAAATGAATCAGCATTCTGCTTGGGACCTTGATCCTATTCTGTTTTGGCTTGGCTGACTCCATACCACAGAAATTATCTCTAGCCAGTCTATTGACTGTGACCTTCCTGTAGACCTGGAGGAATGAGAAGCAGTCCTTGGAGGTGCTGGCAGAACCAAATCCCTGTCTAACTATATGGAGCACTTAAGTAATGTCCCCATTAGGGACCCCATCAACTCAGATGATAATTTATTATTGCTATCAATCAATCAATTAATTAATTGGCACAAGCTCTTGCTATGCAGTTCGGACTTGTAGTGATTCTCCTATCTCAGTTTCCCCAGTGCTGGGATTGTATGCATGTGCCACCACACCTGGTTTTGGTGGCTGGCACGGCATGTGGTACCAGGGATTAGACTCTTGTCTTGTGCTTGCCAGGCAGATGCTTTGACTGCTGAGCTACCCCTACCCAGCCTAACGCAGATGATAGATAGAGTGGAAGTATAAGAATAGTTTATTTATGTTTAATTATCAACAATATTTTGAGTATCCTGGTGCTAGAAGGATACATTTTCCACTATATGGGCGAAACACATCTTAGTTTACCATAGACATTATTTTTGTATCAAATTAAAATTAACATGAAATATTTTACTTTTATATTGCTTTAAATATTTGTTTTCTGGTGGTCTAAATGGCAATGGATATTTTTCATATGTGCTTTTTGTTATATAGTTTATATAGTCTGCTTATATAGTTTATAGGGCTATCAACTGCAAAGGATTACTGAATGTGGACTATAAGCCTACCAAATTCATGGTTTAATATTGAACTTTATAATATCTTGTGTATGCTGCTGTGCAATATGCTTAATGACTCATGTGAAAGTAACTTTTTTGTCTCATTGAAGTTTTCTTGCAGGTTGAGAAAATTATTTTAAGGGTTTATTTGTTTATTTATTTATTTTAAGGGTTATCAGGCTATAACTCCAGCATATATCTGCCCTAAATACCTGTCTCAACTCCTATATCACACAAACTCAAAAAAAAAAAAAAACCAGAAATATTGCTGCCTTCTGAGATTTAAGACAGCAGAATCCATAAAGATGGAATGTAATTAACTTCTTCTGGAATTGATAACACTATATGGATAGCTATGAAATGGAAGATATTTTAGACTATGAAAAACTTCAGCCAGGGTGGTAGAAATTTGATGAGGCAAGGTGGAAATGTGATTGAAATATAGGGAGCAGAAGTTGCATTATATGCTGCGTATATAGTATATAGGACTGTACCCTTTGTGAGAAAATCATCAAGAAATGGAGGATAGGAAAGATATAGGGAGAAAGGTGTTGGAAATCTTAAAATAGGGAATCCACAGTCCTAAACAGTCAGTGTTTATCAAAGTGATGCTAATGGTATTCAAATATATACTCCCCTGCTTGAATTCTGACTATCTTGCTGGAGAAACAAGAGTTTTGGTCTACCTGCATTTCATTGCATTGAAAATTGTTGTACTGACAGTTTGTTCTTTTTTGATTTTACTTTAGTTTGTGGACATTGTTTTTTTAAACTGTCTTCTCCACCAGTTTGTCAGATCTTTGAGGGCAGGATGAGATTGTAATGTTGTGTTGTCTGTTTTCTCCTCATGGTCTGTCACAATTATCTAATACAAAGGAGATTCTCAATAAGTAATTAATGCATGAATGTGGTAATGAAACTAAGTTTCTGAGCCTTCAAAATTGAAGAAACCCATAGTGAATTCACTGAGGTACATATTTCTTTATTCAGCTGTATGCGAGCCGTATCTAGCTCTATTTCTATTATATGCTTTCTCCTAATAAAAACATACTTCTTGGAAAATGACTGGCTAATAAGAGTCATCAGTAAACTGTGGACACTCTTCAGTTTCATTTTAACCATGTTGAAATAACTAGGGTTGGTTGGTGAAAAACTGAGTTACTAAGAATCAATTTAAAAATAAAGATCTCCTTCATTAAAGCCAGCAATACATAGATTATCTGCCTTTCAGAAAGTGTAGCATCTTACTGATTACTTCTATCAAATACTTCTGCAACATTAATCATGTGCCATGCCCTGCCACATTCTACTTTAGAAATCAGTACTGGTAAAGAATAATTTCCTGTTATTAATTTTCCTGAAGGAAATAGATGCCAGGTAACTCTTCTAAGGCCACAGAGCTTGTAGGTATGAGAGTCAGGATTCCAGCTCTGGCATTCGGTTCTAGATCCCATGTGGTTTTCACCTCCATGCTGTACTTGTTCTTTAGGATAAAAACACCTAGCAATGCATATGGTATTTGGTAGTAAAGTTTGAACTATTAAGTAGAAACATTGTGGTCCTGTTAGTATCCACTGATGCTGCCCAGCCCGGGATATGCTTTGTGTCTATAAGCAGAGAAAGCGTTTAGGGAACATGCCTTTTTTTCTTTCTGGTGCTGCCCAGGGCTTTCATTTCCTTTTCCCTTTGCTATTGTGCGATGTTCGGGCACTATAAGCTGCTTGTCCTTGGTTGAGAGTTTTGTCCCAGGTGTGGTTAACTCACTCATTGTCTTCACAGTCATGGAACCTCTGTCCAGGTTTGACCCCTCCTGACTTGACATTGTACCAAGCATTACTTTAGTATCTGCTCCATGGTTGAATCTGTGGCAGTCAAGATATTCTTCCTTATTTGACTATAGGCTGCCCTTAGTTGTAAGTCCTTTCCTTTCTGGCACTATTCTTTGTGATGACACTTCTATTGGGGATCATTAAAGAAGAGAAAAACCAGAATGTAGGAAGAGAAGATCATGGTGAAGAGGTTTTTGCATCTGAGCCCTAGGAGACATACAAAATAAATTAAATCTATATAGGGGAAGAAGAAAGAGACACTATTTTTTTTTCTTATTTGATTTGTTTAGGCTGGAATTGATCATCCCTAAAGATACATTAGCCTTAAGTAATTGTCTGTAAATAGCACCAAGGAAAGTTGCACCCCCATCCCAGTTTTATGTATGCAGCTTCCAGGTTAGGGTAGGATAAGTCATTTGTCAAAAATAATTCTTTTTGTAAGTGGAGATCTGGAATTCATCTCTAGAAATATTGTGGACCATGGCCTTCTACCGCAGGACACTGAGCCCCCTTTTCGGGTTAATTCCTCACAAATGATGTTGAGTGCCAAAGAGGAAAAAAAATAAGGAAAATGCTTCACAGAACTTATGTTATAGTAGAGGAGATCAAGAAAGTGCCACAAAGTAGTTGGGTCCATGTGCTAGAGGCGAAGGTGATTAGGGCTTCCTAAAGCAGCTTCTTAATGGAGGAGTGGTGATACTGTAGCAGGAGCGGAGGAGGAGGCAGGTGATAGCATAAATATAGTTATTACATTTGAGGAATTAAAAGTAGTTGGGCATGATTTACATATCCTGAGTCATCTGGATAGAATTTTGACTGGAATGTCAGACGTTTTCCTAGCATACTAAGGAGTAGGGGTTTCAGCCATAGTAATATGAGACGCTAAAGGGGTCCCCAAGATAAATGAACACCAATTTCTTATAGGTAGAGTAGTGATAGAATTAATTATCCAAACCGAGGTTCTTTCAGCAAAGAAACAAACATGACCTGGTTGGACTCTAGTACAATAAACCCCACACGGTTCTGGGGAATCCAGAAGACACTGTCACTTTTCTCCTAGATTCTGCTTCCTATTTATAGATAATGTATGGGTATTCCTTCTGGGTTCCACTTTGGCTTTTCAAATGCAGAGCTCACACCACTGGGCTTCCTCCATTCTGTAAAAGTGCCAATGAAGAGCTTTTCAGAGCTGTAAAGGATCCATTGAAATCACTTTATCCAGCTCCTTCATATTACCAATGAAAAGATGGAAGCTCCCAAGTTAACTGAGAAATTTAGGTCTTGAGTTATCTCATAAGCCGAGTCAGGATCGAGGCTTCCTGCCTTTTTCCTGAGGTGCTGTTTTCGTTCCACCGATGCCTTGGCCTTACTCAGTATCATCCACATTTGCCCTCATTTTGTTGCTTGTGAAGATCAACAGGTCTTTATGTGGCTAGCCAACACGAGGTGTAAGCACTGTGGCTATGAAGGCAACGGGTTTCCATAATGTCTCCTTGAACTTGGTCCCATTATAACCAAGTGCTAACGTCTGTAAGAGAGCTTCAGCAAAGACGCCTGAGACAGAATTGCTTACGTATTACGTATATTTTAAATACAGTATGTAATATATCACCTTTTTAATAGAAGGCTTGTATTATTGCTTTTATTCAGCTTTGTGTGTGTGTGTGTGTGTCTTTTTTTCATTTTTATATGTGGAGGCAGTATGTGCCTGGAGTAACTGGCTTCTTTCTGGCATTATCCAGATAATGCTGGGCTAGATACTCTCTCTACTTTCAGCTGTAGTATAAAGTTGGCCAGTTTGATTTCTAAGATTATTTACGGTCCTTTTCATTATCCTGGAAATAAACTTATAAGAATAAAATCTCTGGCATTATCTGGTGATTCTGGGCAAGTTATGTACAGTACCTTCAGCTGCAGTATGAAGTTGGCCCATTTGATTTCTAAGATCATTTAGGGTTCATTTTATTATCCTATAAATAAATTTACAAGGACAAAAAACAACTGTGGATCAACCATGTAGGGCTTTCTGGTGGAAAATTTAAAAATGGAATAAAACTAAAGGGCAATGATTCCTCTCTAAGAAGTGTGTGTCACCTTATTTAATAATCCATTTTTAGATATCCCACTTAGCATTGAAGAGAGTGGTGCACTTATGGAGAATCCTCTGAAAAGAAGTGACCCTTACGGTCTTACTCTTCTGCAGAGAGCCGCATGGCAGGAAAGGTAGACATCCCAGTTGGCCTTGTTGCTAGGGAGAGGGAGTGGACACAGAGTCCTTTATTCCCTGGCCACAGGTGACCAAGCTACGTATCCTGTTGCTCTGAAAGGGAATTAAAGTTACCCCATGTCTGCTGAGGTCCCAGTGGCATCCCTGTAAAGGACGCTTTGAGGAAGAACCTGAGCAAACCTTCATGAGAGCCTTGATTGTTTGGAGCTGTGGGTGGCACCAGGACAGACACCCTGCAGCTGTTCCACACTGCTGCCCAGACCCCAGCTCCTGGGCCCAGCTCAACACAGAAAACAGCTTTCCAACACCAGCTCTTTATACCCTTTTGTTGCCCGTCTCCATTCAAATATTTTTCTCAGAAGAAACTTTTCAACAGACACAAAATCCCCCAAACTACTCAGACTTAACAGAGTTCCTTTTGAGGTAGGGATAGAAAAGCCAGAACATGGAACTCTTTCTTATTTTAGATCTTCTCAGAGTGATTCAGACTTGTCTAGCTGCGATTCTGAATGTTGCAAAGATATTTGCCTTTGTCATCAAAGGGAATAAATGATGCAAAGATGTTTTCTTTGTGCTGATGACTGAGAATCACTGTTGTCTAGATGTCTCAAGTTTAGATTTAGAATGAAACAGGTCAGTTTCAATGTTCGCTTCTTCCTCTCTAGCTCTAAAACCCTGAACTAGTGGCTTAGCCTCCATGAGCCTCAGCTGTAGAGCTAACAAAATGAAGCCAGGAGGACTCTTCATCACGTAGTTGTGGGCGTTAGTAAACTGATTTGTATAAAGTACAGAGTTCAGTTTCTGGCTTACGGAGAAATCTCACTAAATATGTAGATGCTGCCAAAGCCAGCACATGGAAACAAGTGTAATTGTTACTGTCATGTTCTTTCCACATGAGCATCTTGCCCTCCTTTGCCTTCTTTAGACACACTGACATCTGCATCTACTTACACACCAAATTCACTACTTATAAAATGACGGTGTTTCACTTTATGATATAGTGTGAAGGCACTATTGTCTTTTAGCACCTGGCCCTAATAGTGTGCTATAAATTTTATTTTGAATTACCTTTGCTTTTTCAAAGGTACAATTTAAAAGGATTTTATTTTCTTCTATTTTCCATTAGTATATGTTTGCAATACATAATACATTCACGTGGGAAAATGACCTCCCCTCTTTTCTCTCTGTCACCTACTACTCCTAGAGCCCCTTCCCACATATCGTTACCACAGTCTTGCCTTTCCCTTGTTTTCTGACCTTCAACTCAAGAGATGAAAATTCCTACCAACATCACAGGAAATGGAAGTTTGATCTTCTAACTCTCCAGTGATAATTACATTGTGTTGAAAATTAAAATGAATTTTGGAAGTGAATAGACCACGTAGTCAATATCTATTAGGAAATCATCAGCTCCAATGAATATCAACACCTAAAAGTGCAGCTATTGCCCTTGAAGGGCTTTTCTCTTTCCTTTTGGTCAGCACCGAAGGGTCATGTCTGGAATGTTTGGAAAATATAGCAAGTACATGGGATCATGAGAGCTTCTTGCTGCTTTCAAGCTGGTTCCAACTGCAGTGTAACCTCCTATGAATCCTTAACTCTAAGTTTTATCTTCATTCATCTAGGGAGAAACACATCGAGGTCCTCCTAAATGCCTGATTCCAGTACCTGACTCTTTTTGGAGAATTGCTGTGGACATTTCATGATGATAGGGCTTTGTTTCTCAGAACCCAGCAGAGTCCAACACATAACAAACTCCAGATGTTTGTTGAGTGACTAAATAAAATACACCTTTCTTTCTTCTGTATCAGGAGTTACTATGGTTATTTATCATAGAAATATGCCTGTGTAACCTGCAATTCAATGTGACGTAAAGGTTCTGTTTAATAGATATTTGTCATAAGGGGTTATAATAAAGCATTTCCACATCCTTCCTATCATGGACATTTTAAAAGCTAAGTTCCAGTGAGTCATTGTTAGTAATTTATTTTGTTAAGAAATGTGTTTTAAATATCTTTCAGGACTGCTTTAAGGACCAGAGATTTAAAATTAACCAATGAAAATATAGATCCTGTTGTTTTTTTTTTTTTGGCAGAACTGAAGATTGAACTCAGGCCCTTGTACTTGCCAGGGAAGTGCTTATTCCACTGAGCTAGACCCTGTTCTTAAAGAGGTCTCATTTTAGTATATGAGGACAGATAATTTAAATAAAAACAAAACAATATAGTAAATAAGCATGACATGATAAAATACGCATGGTGTTGTAGAATGCTAGAGAGATGGAGCAAAGTCTAGAAATGACTTAAAGATGAAAGTAGAATTGGACTTGCATCTTCCACAGTGCATGAGGGTTTGCCAAGTGAACCCAGGCAGAGGAATCATTTCTGTTATTCTTTGTACAGTGATCAACTGAAATTTTTCATCATCTTCCTTAAATTGCAATTATCATGTTACTTATATATGACCTTATATATGACCAATAACCTTCATTGCATATGCAAATTTCATGTAAATTCCTGGGAATGGGAGAGAATTTTTCATAATTGCCAGAAAATAATTCACTTACACTTTTTGCCTATGTTTTGCACTAGTTTAATACATTTTTTGATTGATTTAAAGTAGCAAATTAACATCAAATTTAACATTCTATATTTTATCTGGCAACCCTGAAGCACAGAAAAACACATACACCCCCCCCCACACACACCATGCCATAGTCTGGGCAATAATGCCTTTTAGATAGCAAAGAATTCTATTTAATGTAGATATTATCCTTGATTGTATGTTTCCATATTATTGTCAAGATTTAAGTTCTCAGGGGTTTCACTTATTTGCTATTTCTGATTTATCTTTGAGTTTTCTGGAGATGAACAGAGGGCTATGTCCAATGTGTAGAATCCTACATTTGTTTCCCAGAAATGATGCTTGCCTACGAACAGGTCGTGTTGTACACTTGTAGGTCCATACTGAATTATTTTCTTCTTTTATGTATTTTTTGGGTATGTTCTTTGAAAAAAGTACTTTAATGAATTATTTTTCCATGAAAGCAGTAAGTTTTTTTCTGGAGTTTGTAGTTTTGATATTTTTTTCCCTTTGAGGTCTAAACTACAGCCTTGTGCCTCTGAGAAGCTACTTTTTATTCGTGTACTTTAGTGAAGATGATAGTGTCTAGACCGAATGTGGTCACGGCTTTACTTAAACCCAGGCGAGTCTCCTCCACCAATAGAGGACTTGTTGTAATGATCCAAAGCAAATAAGAAGTTCTAATAGGGTGACAGAGCAATAACAGGGTCTTTTTGAAGAAGTGGGATTTAATCTGGCATCGAGAGCCTGGAAATTCATGGCTTCACCTATTTACCCTGCCCAAGTAGACTTTTATTGACACAAAGAACACTGCATTTTAAGTAGGGTTTTCCATGAGTTCATTCTAAATGGGCATTTCTGCACTTCAGAAAGCTTCTCTTTATGTGGCAGGCGTGAATTCATTCACCGACGTTGTTTTCCTTTCTCTCGGGAGAGAGAAGATGGCTGTGTAGGAGCCTAGCCTTAAAGGACCTGCAGAAGAGACTGGTGAAGCCCAAAGGCCACAGGAGCCAGCAAGTGACTCACCATTCATACTACAGGGGTTGCCTAGCTGAGCTGGCCGAGCCTGCGGAGCACAGCATTGCTGTCTGTGTACTGGCCTTGTTCCCAAAACAAGCCACGCTATAAATTGAGGGCCTGCGATCAGCGGGCTTCTGAACACAAGAGAAGTCGTATTTGGATGTCCTTTAAAAAGCGTGCATGCCAGCGCGAGGGTGCGAGTGTACTGACCAAGTGGTCAGATATGCAGAAGTACAGAGATTAGAGTGCTAGCCTCAACTTAGCAAATTCTCATGATTTGGGGGAGAAATGAAGATGTTTTAATCAAAAACACTTTTTAAGGCTTATATTTTAGAACATTCACAACTATCAATACCTGAGAACAATTTATTCAGAAGGCAGTAAAATGTTATAGAAACCTAATTTGTTTAGTCAGTTAACTGTAGTACATATTACTACATTTATTTAATAAAATAGTAAGATTAGCTTCATAATGCAATTTTCTAATATTTTTCTTTAATCTGAATCAGTTTTGCCACTTCTAAAGCATGAAATCTTCCACTAAAGTGCTCATAAATATTAAAAATATCAAAATTAGAAATAGGAACAGGACATGCTTTTCCATTTGTACATACTGAACTTTGTGCATATATTACCCAATAAATGATTTATTGCTATTGTATGTATGTTATGTGTCATCCCTCAGATATTATGGATTTATAACTTTAATAATCATGTGTATAGCTTTGTTGCTGTGTAGCTGATTGAGGTCATGGGGTATTTGTGATGACTTGCTTTGATTAGAGTTTGAGGACATTTTGTTCTATGTTTATAAATAGGATATTTGAATTAGAATTAGAGTATAACATCGGTCTTTGTAGAGAAGCTATATTTATTGAAATATATATTTACCCCATTCCTTTCCACAGTTTAATATCTGGCACAGTTAAGAGTCTCTTTACTTTGCTCATTTATTTAATTTAATCTGACTGGTTTCAATATGTTTTAAATTATTCTTTAGAAATTATATGGAGAAGACAATATTTGATCAGGATTTTTAAGCACAAATTGTGACAATTAAGCCAGCAACCCCTTTTGTTTTTACTCTCATTTCTACTTTTCCTTGGCCTTATTCTATAGCTAAACTTTATGGAAAAGATTTTATTCTTCTTTTACGTTTTAAATGTCATATACCTTTACATCTTTTTTTTTTTTATTTGCTGTAGTTTGGATGCTTCTTATTTTGTCTTAATTTTTTGGTACCATGATTATTTTTTCTTGGGACAGTACAGAAATTTTATTTTATTTCATTTTTATTTATGAACTTAGGACAGGGTCTACAGGGTCTCACTATGTAGATCAGACTCAGTGCTTCTGTTTTCAGCGTCCCAAGCGCTGGGATTACAAGTGTGCACCACACCCAGTCTCAATCTCCATCTCAGTGCACTCTGGGAGCAGGCTCAGAGGGCATGCCGGGCATCCAACCCAGCTGCTGTGCTGTGATGAAGAAGGCGCTTCAGTCTGCAGAGCTATCTGGCCTGCCCCAGCAATTTTAGTAATAATAATAATCATTTTGCTATAATAGTAGTAATTTTAGCTTTCACAGTTTGTAAAACATGATTATCAACATTTAAGTGCTTATTACTTGTCAGGACTCTGACTTTGTCCCAAATAGGGTATAATTTTGAGCAAGAATCATAATCTCTCAGAAGCTTAGTTCCCTCATCTGCCAAATATAAGATAGGGTGTACAGGGGTGTACAGGGTCTCGCTGCATAGATCGGACCCATAGAGATCCACCTGTTTACAGCCTCCCAAGTGCTGGGATTATAGATGCACACCACCATGCCCAGCCTCGATCGATCGCTGTCTCAGCGGGACCTGGGGGAGGGGCAGGCACAGCAGGCCTGGAGTTTGAACCATTGCCCCTGCATCTGCCTAAGCAGGCACTTTAATATACTGAGCTATTTAGCTGGCCCTCCCAAATGTAAGAAATACCTTTATAAAGAGCATATGTGTGGGCCGGAGAGATAGCTCAGCAGACTAAGCACAGGAACCAGGGTTCGATCCATGCTACACCAACCCTGTCCCCAGGGCATGCTGAGCTGGCCACCTAGTCCTGCCTGTGGTGGTGC
Source organism: Ctenomys sociabilis (assembly GCA_004027165.1). Lineage (NCBI taxonomy): Eukaryota > Metazoa > Chordata > Mammalia > Rodentia > Ctenomyidae > Ctenomys > Ctenomys sociabilis. Next base: position 40,016 of record PVKA01008019.1, read on the forward strand.
ACGCCTGTAATCCCAGCACTGGGGAGGATCCTTATGTGTCCGAGCTGTGTAGTGAGACCCTGTACCAAATTCATAAATAAAAAAAAATCATATGTGGTGATGAATGTGAAAATCTTTTTCATAGGAAGCGCTTCAGAATGTAAGCTGTGAGTGATTTTACAGCTGAAGCTTATATAGGGCAATGACCTAAATTAAAAACAAGCAAAAATGTTTGGAATGCCAAGAAATGTGAGGTAGTGTGCGTTGCCTGTTTCTGAACTTCTGCATTTTTTACTGGTTGCTGTGACTTCGGACAATCCACTTAACCTCAGCGACGACTTATTTACCTGTGCCATTACAGCTGCACTGCGTCATTGTGTCTCCAAGTGTGGTCCAAGGACCACCTGCATGTGACTCACCTGGCGTGCTTGTTAAACACGGCTAAGTGTTGGACCTTAGCCCAGACCTGCTGCAGCAGAATCTTTGTGCTGGCAGCAAGCATTAATACCTTCGACACTCCAGCATGACAGTACTATGGTACTCTGGCTTTCATTTGAGGTACCTGACATTCAGCTTGTCCTTGTTCAATACTAATTTTTTATTTCATTTCTTCTTAATTGAGGCATGTTTACAGTATGTATGAATTGTATTCATTGTAGATACATGTATCATGTAGTTGATGCATGTATATGACATATCTTAATTCTTTTTTTGTTTATGCACATTCACTCACCTCCCTCTCCCTTCTTCTATCTCTCGGACTCCTCCTATTTATTTTTCTTTGTCCATGTTTGTATACATAATGATCATGCTGTTGTAGGAACTTGATACATTTACTGAACACATTACAATTTCTTTACCTTTTTTTTTTTACTCCATTTCTCTCTCCTCTTATACCTCTACCCCTGTGTCCTCAGTCCCTTCCATGTACTAACGAGTTATTTTGATATTTCCTATTGCCTTTTATTTTGCTCTTCATGTTTTGGGTTCTCATATAAGAGAAATCATGTGATATTTTAGTTTGTGTATCTGATTGATTTCACTAAAGATTTTGGTCTTAAGGTACATCTGTTTTCCTAAAAGCAGTCAAATTTATTCTTCTGTATGGCACAGCAGTACTTTATTGTGTATAAGTACCACATTTTTTAATCCATTCACCAGGTTGTGGATATACAGGCACCTTAAAGATTTAACAATTGTGAATGTAATGTAATAAAAATGAGAATGCATATATCGCTGTAATATGATGGTTTTGCCTCTTCTGTGGGAGATACCTAGAAGGGAAGTAATTGGGTCAAATGGACATTCAAGCTTCAGTTTCTGAGGAATCTCCATGCTAATTTCTATAGTGATTATACTAGTTTACACTTAGACCAACAGTGAAGAAAGGTTCCTTTTTTTTTTTTTTCTTGTAGCCATCTTTCTGAAGTGAGATGAATCTCAGTGTTGCTTTAATTTGCATTTTTTCAATGGCTAGTGATATTGAACTTTTTAAATGTTTTTATGGGTCATTTGTACTTCCGTTCATTTCATTTCCCATTTTCTAATTGGATATTTTACTTTAAGGGATCTAATTTTTTCAAGTTCTTCATATATTCTAGTCCATTGGTGGAATAATATGATATGACTGAAATGTTTTCCATTCTGTAGGTTGTTTCTTCACTCTGTTAGTTATTTCTTTTATTGTGTAGAAACCTTTTAATTTGATATGATCTCGTTTGGTGATTCTGGGCCTTCTCGGTGTTTCTGTGTAACTGGTGTTATGTTCAGAAAGTTCTAGTCTATGCCCATGTTTTCAAGAGTTTTGCCAGTTTTGTTTTCCAGAAGACTGTTTCTGTTTTAATATTTACATCTTTGATCCATTTTAACATTAACTTAGTACATTGTAAGAGATAGGTATCTAAATTTAATTTTCTATATGTGGAAAGCCAGTTTTCCCCAGTACCACTTATTAAAGACACTGTTTCTTCCAGTGAAGGTATTTGAATCCTTTGCCAAAGGTAAGATAGCTGGGCATGATGGGAGTTGTTAGTGCATTTTCTATTTTGTTCCCTTGATCCTCAAGTTTGTATTTTTTTTTTTTTTGCCAGTACCATACTGGGTTTCTCATGGTAACTTTGTAATAAACTTAAATCAGGGATTGTGATGCCAGATTCTTATCCTTGTTGCTCAGAGTTGTTTTTGGTATTTTAGGTGTTTTCATGTTCCATGTGAATTCTAGGATTGTTTTGTCTAAGTTATATGAGCTGTGCTAATGATATTTTGATTGGCATTGTATTAAATCTGTGTAGCAATTTTGTTCACTTATTTATTTTAGAGAGAAGAAAAATTTTAAAGAGCATTAAAATAATACAGAATCTCAAAACAAGATGATAGGAAATCAACAGTGGTTGTTATATGGCAAAGCAGTTGCTCCCATTACTGGCCTTTTTCACTATATTGGTTCTGCCTACTCAGGGACAGCCACTGTCTTTCCAATTTCTGATATCTTCTTTGATCTCCTTTCTTGGAGTTTCATCATAGAGGTCTTTCCCTTCCTTGAATAGGTTAACTTCTAAGTTCTCATTTTTTCTTCATGCTATTATGAAAGGTATTATTTTCCTGTTGTTTTTTTTTTTTCTTGGTGAATTTGTTATTGGGTACAGGAACACTACTGACATTTGTGTTGATTTTATATACTGCTGTGCTACTGAATTTATTTATTAATTATAAGAGCCTTTGGGGGCAGTTTTTGAGTCTACTTTGTAAAGGATCATATTGTTCACAAATTAGGATAATTTCTTCTTTTCCTGTGCATATCCCTTTTACTTTTTTCCATTTTTCTGGTTGCTTCCCCTAAGGCTTACAATAATATTTCAGTTCAAAAATGCTTCAATTTGTGAACTGAAACTTTTGGAACAAGTTTTCTTCCCTCTATGAATTCTGCATTAGGTGATGATCACGAAGGAGGCCATCCTCTCCAGAAAGCCACGGATACCTTTATTCACAAACTTAATTCATTTTACAGTTCTAGTGATGATGGACACCTCTGTGTTCATGCAAGGAAGATGACCATATTTGTCTTCATGTGAGGCCACAGTTGTGTTGGTCATATGAAAGTAAATACAGGACTGGCAAGACAGCTCAGAGCACTAAGTGCCTGCTTAGACAAGCACACGAACTGGGTTTGATTCCCTGCATGACATCCTGAGTGGGCCACCAAGACCGGGTGTGATGGTGCAAATCTGTAATCCCAGCACTGGGGAAACTGAAAACAGGAGAATCACTATGAGTCCAAGCTGCATAGTGAGATCCTGTAGTATCAAATACCTATAAAATAAAAATAAAATTAAATTAAACACAGTCCTGTTAGTCATGCAGAAGTCCACAAATAAGAGTAAAATTTTGCAAAGTGCTCCTGTCCTTGAACCAAATTGCTTGCAAACAAGCATGTTTTAACTAAGATATTGCTGTATATTGAACATGCTTGGTGATAGTCAACATTCTTCCTTTGTTCCTGAGTTTAGAGGAAAAGCATTCGGCTTCTTCCCATTTAATATCATAGATGGCTCTTATCAGATTGAGGTGACACCCTTCCATACCTACTTTCTTCAATGTTTTTTAAAATCACAAATGGAGGTTGAGTTTTGTGACATGCTTTTTCTGCATGTATTGAGATGATCTTTTTTTTTTTTGTCTTTGCTTCTATTTATGTGTTATATTACATTTATGGACTTGAATATGTTGAACCATCTCTGGATTCCTGGAATGAATCTTGCTTGGTACTAATGCATGATCTCTTTGATGATTTGCTACATCCTGTTTGTCAGTATATTATGGAGGAATTTTGCATCTATGTCCATTAAATAGGTTGACTTATAGTTCCCTTTTTTGGTTGGATCCTTTTCTGATTTTGGAATCAGGGTAATGCTAGCTTCAAGGAATGACTTTGGAAGTACTCCTTCCTTTGATTTCATTAAAGAGTTTGAGACAGGTTGACATTAGATTTTCTCTGAAGTTCTTATAAAATTTGGCAGTGAATCAAGTGAGACTGCTCTTTTCTTAGTTCATAGATTTTTTAAAATTACTTCTTCAGTTTCATTCCCTGATATTGGCTTTTTCTCAAACTAGTTACTAATAACCTGAATTTCAGCAGAATCTGTTGTGATTTTGCCCCTTTCATCTTTAATTGTGTTGACTTGGCTCTTCTTTCTTTCCTTTTTAAAAATTATTTTTCAAAGAACCAAGTCTTTGATTCAGTGTGTGTGTATAATATATATATATATATATATATATATATATATATATATATATATATATATATATATATCTTTTTTTGTCTAAACCTCACTAAATTCTGCTCTAACCTTTATAATTTCTTTCTTTATATTAGCTTTAGCTTTGGATTTTTCTTTTTGTTTTCTAGGGTGGTGAAATATATCATTAAGTTGTTTATCAGTTTACTCTGTTTTTCTGATGTAGGCTGTAAACATCACTCTTGGGACTGTTTTCATTGTATTCCAAGGGGTCATCTAATTTCTTCCTAGATTTTTTTCCATGACCTTTTGATTACTGAAGAGAGCATTGTCTAATTTCCCTGTATTTGCATAAGTTTTGTTTTGTTTTGCTTTTGATTTCTTGTTTGATTGCACTATTATCTTGTAACACACATGAGATAATTTCACTTCTTTAGCGTTTACTTAAGCATGTTTTGTGGTGCGCATGTGGTCTATTTTGGAGAAAATCATACGTGTTACTGAGAAAAATCTATGTTCTGTTTATGTTAGGTGAAACACTAGATAATTATCAAGTCCATTTATTTGTAGATTTGATTCAACTTGAATATTTCTTTGCTGATTTTTTGCCTAGTAGATTTATTTGGGACAGTAGGGAATTCAAGTTCCTCATTGTTATGATGTTTGCATTCATTTGATTGTTTTATTTCCAGTAATGTTTGTTTCACCAAACTTGGGCATGCAGATGTTTGATGTGTAGATGTTTATAATTGTTATCTCTACCTGTTGAATTGTTTCCTTAACCAGCATGTAGTGACTTTTGCTTCTTCTGATCAATTTTGTCTTGAAATCCACTTTGTCTGAAGTTTATACTGCTACTTTTTTTTTTCAGGGTGTTTGTTGCATTGGAAGTTTTCCATCTTTTCATTTTTAACCTGTGAATTTTGAAAACTTAAATATATTTCTTGTGTATTGCATGTTACTGGGTTTTGTTTTTTGAACCATTCTGCCAATCTGTGCCTTTTGATTGGAGAGTGGAAACCATTCACATTGAGTTATTACTGAAAGTCATTGATATATTTCTGTTATTGTATTATTTTCCTCTTCCTAACTTCCTGATTTTTTTCCTCTACTTAACTCATCACTCTGCCTTTATTCATTTTGTTTGACTTATTGGCATTGTTAGTTTCACTTTGTCTTTCTAGGATATCCATGGGAATCACTTTGTAGTTCTGGTTGGTGGTCTTGGAATTGCTCGAGGTGTGCTTATCGTGGAAGTAACGTATTGCTCCATACATTTGAAGGATAGCTTTGTAGGCTATATACATTCAGTGTAAGTTTTAGTCTCCTGGATTTCTGTTTGAAATCTTTTTATAGACTGTAATTGATTGCTATCCTGGCCAGTTGTGTTTTGTATTGTGTATAGCTCTGCTATTTTTCTTTTTTATTTGTGTTTTGTAAGCTTCCTGGTAATTTTAATTGATCCCATTATTTGTTTAGTTATATCTACTGAGAGTCCACAGAGCACCTCTTTAATTTTTACACACCTACTTTGCAGAAGAGGAGGAGACAAGAAAGAGAAAAGTGAACAGAAAAAGGTCCCAAAGCAACTCAAATAAAGCTTTTGGCTTATACTGTCTCTCAAGTAAATGTTTCTTTTAAAAAAAAGTAGGCTAATAAATGAAAAAAAGAGACAAGAGAAAAATGTCACAGGATTGTCCTGCTACAATGCTGTATATGGTTAGATTTCTAAGTTTCTGTGTAAAAATATGTAATTGTTTATTCTTAATTTTTAAATACTTTTTGTTTTTTAATTTTTTTCTCCATATTCTATAGAGACTTGAAGTTTTTACATATCAATACTAAATGAAAAAATACCTGTTCCATGGTATGCCTAGGATGTTTAATATTCAAACAGATAGTAAGGTTAAACCAAACTGCATATGTTGTAGGGTAATAATAAGCTTCTCTCCTGGAGGTTTAACAACCTAAGTTTGAAGATCAAAAATTAGAGAAAAAGAAGGCTGCAAGGACAGACAACATTTTGGCCCTAGAATTTCAAGGTCAGTGAAGACTCAGGACATAGCAATGCCTATACTGTAACTACATGTAACTCAGTTGTGTCTCAATTTTTCTAATCAAGGAAATTATGGGGCCACAGAGCGATGTGATTGATGATGTAGCATGTGCCTAAGAAGAGTCACATGGGGTGAAAACATTCTCTTAGGCTTTCACAGGGAGAAAATTGGTCAAGCAATGTCTGTGACTCATCCACATGGCTGACACTGACAAAGGATGTGCAAACTGCATTAAGGGTTACAGGATAAATCTTGAGGGGACTTGACTGACCTTATCAGATACAAAAGTTACATTTCTTGTTATATAGGTCTTTAACTTGGTCTTAATAATCCAGCAGAAAGGTATAAAAATGAGGCATAAAAGGTGAAGCCATATTAATATGCTGAGCTGTGAAAGGCTCAGGTCAACTTCTGACATTGCCAGTCCTATGGCTAACCCAGTACTATTACAGACTACTGGACTATATTGGATTATTTTCCTGAATTTGCACACCTACAATATTTAAATGGCAATGAAATACTCATCTCTGACAAAACTAAACAAAAAAAAGGTGATACAAAGGAAGGACCATTTTGTATTTGCATATACAAAATAGTTAGGATACATATACAGCTACATTCTGTTAATTCAATCAGAAGATTTGTAGTAATAGTACTTGGGCAGGATATCATGTCTGCATCTTGTACTATGAATAACCACTAAGAAGAAAACAATAGCAATGTATTAATTATTGAAACTGTCCTACTAATCAGTTTTGAAACTGTCTCATTTCTGTTTCTCAATAAAATTAATAAAAAAACCCTTTTGGCTTTTGAAGAGCTTGTTATCAATTAAATAAGTATGTTCACACTAAGATTTTTTCCAAAAATATTTGAAACATCCTCAGTAGTCATAGTACTTTAGAAAAAAAAAAAAAACTCCTAGAATTTAATGAAAGTATAATTAATCTACGTATATAAAAATACCTTCAGGAATTATGGCACTTTTAAGAACATTTCATGTAGGCCTGTAAATCTGAAGAAAAACACTATATTCTCAAGAAAAAAGATAGAAGAATGTGTGTATTGCATTAATTTAAGAACTATTGCATACATCTGCATGGACACCTTTGTAGATAATCGATAAATCAGTCATCTAGGCTATGTAAGGAATAGCTTGCCACCTTTCATTTTCTTTCTGAGTCAAAACAGCAAGATCTAAAGAGTTCTGAATTTTGACTCACGTATATTTGGGTTAGAAATCTTAGCTGTGTGATGTTAGGCAATATGTGCTATCTTTCTGGGTTTCTATTCTCTATCTACAACTGAGGAGAGCACCTCCCCCCAATGAGACTGTCATCAAAATTCAGTCACAAACATTCAGTACTTAGCAAGTTCCCTAGACTGTGTTGCATGAGCATGAACATCTCTTCCTTTCCTTGTGCCTCACATACCAAAAGCACTACCTGCTTCAGTTAGTTACTGGAACTGCTGTCCCAGGGTGATCATCTCTTGGAACCATCTAGCTTCTTCTATAGGTCTATATAATGATGAGTTTTTACCGCCTTCTGTGGACCAAAGGTATGGGAATTTCTCTCTATGGGAATTCAGCCTGCTGGTCTGTTCAGCCATCTATCCCTCAGCTCATCCTTTAACCATTCCCTGAAGGGATATTGAATCCTACCAATGTGGTGTTGGGGTGAAACTATTGAGATTATGATATTCATACTCTGTCCCACAGCTAGGCTGCAATTGTCTGTATAGTGGCAGCAATAATTTTTTTAGCATTTGTGCATGCTTATTGGATGCTGTGGCAATCAGGGCTAGATTGCCTTCAGATAGATAGACAATCATATATATATATATATATATATATATATATATTTACATATGTGCATATAAAATGTATTTGTGATATATAAAAATAGTATCTTCACATAGATGAACTATTAGGTATATAAGAACATACACAGAAACAGTGTAGGAAAGGGCTGTGCTCTGGAATATATACCTGCTAAATTGGGCTCTGATACTATGGTCCCATAAAAAGCAGGATAACTGTATATAAAGCAGTGCAGTTCAAGTGATGTACACCTGGCCTCTTGTGTGGGGAAAGGAAATACCGAAGTATATAGTTCCTCCTCATTTATACATATGACTAAATGAAGGCAGAATGAGAGCGAGTCTATGACAGATAAAATTTTGAAACAATATGGCCCCGCCATTCTAAAACCTGCATTCTAGTAGGAAAGGTGATATACCATGTGTCAATAAGCGATTACTGTGAAACCCAAGAGATGACAAAAGTGACATTAAACAAGGACAGATAGAATGTATGGACTTTTTGGTTGCTGGGGATTGATTTCAAGACCTTGGACTTGCCAGGCAGGTGCTTATGCCTGCTGAACTATTTCCCCAGCCTATGTATGGGAATGTAGAGGAGACAGAATAAAGTGGCAGTGTGAAATCAGGAAAGGGTTATGTAAGTGGGTTTCATGACTTGGGTGTTGATATACAAATGATGTTTGGGTTATGGGGTTATTCTATGAGACTTCATTTTACCCCCTTAAAATATTGAATCCTTTTAAAATAATATCATTTTTTAACTTATTAAAGGGAAGAAGGAAAATTTAAAAAATTTAAAAACATTTATAATAATTTTACCTTTAATAGTTAAATATTAGAATAAATGTGCAATTTTTTGAATTTCTTTGTACTAATATTACATCATATTTTTTTTTTTAGGAAAGGATCTACAGGGTGTTCAGGGTGTCACTGCTCGATCAAACTCATAGTGATCTGCCTGTTTACAGCCTCCCAAGAGCTGGGATTATAGGCACGCACCACCACACCCAGTCTCAATTGCTGTCTCAGTGCTCCAACAGGCAGGGCTGGCATGGAAGGCCCAGGGGTTGAACCTCCAGCACCTGCGCCTGTTTGCAGGTGCTTTAATCTGCTGAGCTATTTGGCTGGTCCTCTCCCATTGATATCATAGAATATACACAATTTCTTCTTTATTTTTAGTAACATTTTTGTATAATGACAAAAATATGACATATACCAAATTTGGAAAATAAAAATGAAGCAAGAAGTATCAAAACAAAACAAAAACCTCCCAATTGTTAAACCCAGTGATATCAGTCATATTTTGGATATTAAGAAGCATTATGCTTTTTATACAATTTAATATCATGTATCATCATATTTCTCCATCACCAAAACTTCACATATATTACTGCTTTGGTAAACATTGCAATTTCATACAATTTTATGTAGTGTGATTTTAAAAAAAAGTATTTTGACTATTTTATTAGGTTATTAAATAATCTTTGAAATTGAGATTTGTTTTTACACAGAGCCTACTACATCCATGGTATAAAACAGTATGACCAGGTATTTGGTTTTCTTTTTGTTTGCTAGTATAAATGCCACTGTGAAAAATATTTAGTATGAATTTTTAGTCTCTTTACTGTTTTTAATGAATTTTGATTACTTAGTGGTTAATGTCCTTCTGGTAAGTTTATGCTGATTTGTATGCTTCAGAAAATTAAGTAAAAGTATTTTGTCACATTCATACCAATATCAGAGGGTGCTTTTTTCTTAATGGTGCTGTCTTCCATCATTTACACTAATTATTGTTTCTATGACAACAAAACACCCAATCTGAGAAAAGGGCTCATCACTCTTCAGGATTTAGAAACTGAGTGTGCATAAAAATAGAAATACATTTGGCCACATTGAAATATATATACACTACTTTGAAGTACTGCGGTTCATGTAAGCATCTATATTTACTTCTTTAAAAAATGAAAGGCCTGACAGCTGAGCAACATGGTAGCTGACAGTGTTACTTCCTGGATTCTAACCCTGGTGCTGCTAGCACTTACCAGCAGTCTATTTGGGCAGCATATACAGTTGTCCCAAGCTTCAGCTTCCTTGACTGTACAATGAGCAGTAGGGAGGAACAGTAAACTTCAAGAGGTTAAGTAAGGTTATTATAAATGATGCCAATTTATCCAGGCATGGTGGAGCATGCCTGTAATCCCAGCATTCTGGGAAGCTGAGGCAGGCAGATGGGATTTTTTGAACCTATCCTGGGCATTGTAGTGATTTAGCAAGACTGTCTGAAAATAAAAAATATTAGAAGATGATAGAGGATGTAGCCCAGTGTAAAGGCCCTGTGTTCTTTTTCTAATACCAGCTTTATCACTATTTCAATTATTTTTCTTTCTTTGCTGAGACAAATAACCCAACACCCAAAATTAAGGAAGGAAAGGTTTATTTAGTTCACAATCAGTGGAGGTTTCAGTCCGTACTCAGTTGGCTCCAAGGCAGAGTGGCACATGGCAGAGAGCAACCTTTCATGATGGTGGCAAAGAGCAGAGAGCCAAGGGAGTGGCAGTAGCTCAAGCAGCTAGCTAGCCACTGTCCCCTTCTTACACTGTAACGCAGATCACCTGCCCCAGGGGAGGTGCAGTGCCCACACCCACGATAATCAATCACGAACTCCAGAAGCCACCCCAAGACTGCATGAGACTTTGGGGGGACACCTATACACAAAAGCATAACTACTTCTACCACCACACACACACACACACACACACACACACACACAAAAGCCACACATATAGGTAGGTAGGCAAAACTATGAAAATCATAGTATGTAACTTGCATCCACTGGTCTTACTGCTAAGTGAAAACCTAAGGTCCCTGCCTTAATCATTAGTGTGGTAACTCTTCCTTATATTATGAGAAGGGCTAGTCCTGAGGAGTGGGGACCAGTCTTGCTTCTGGGTTTCAGGGGGTCAGGTCTTCCTTGAAGTGAATGATGTGGCCCTACCAGAGATGCTGAGACATGCTGAAAGCAGAAATGCATCTCACTTCCTACCTACTCTACTCTTCTGTCTTTCCTAGACCACTTGAATTCCCATGTAATGTTGCCAGCAAGTTTTTGTTCAGTGCTGTCGCTGTCTCAGTAATTCTTTCACAAGGCCCCTTGTCATTGTGACACAATCTAGTAATTATATGAAAAGGTCCTTTTTATTACAGTTATAACAAATTAGTTGTCATTTTATCAAATGAAAGAAAACTATATACATTAAAAGAAAAATACAGTTGTTGTCTCATTCATAACTATTCCAAAGGGGTATGTATGCTTGGGCATTGCACATCTGCTCAGAAGTTGGACTCAGAAGACCACTATTCTCACGCCAAATTTGGTCAAATTCTCATTGTTATGCTAACTCAATACTGTGAAGTCATAACCTCCTCAAAGAGAATGTAATATCACCTAATGCTGAAACTGTGAAGTAGCTGAAGCTAGAGGTTCAGAGGGCATGTGACAGATATTCGGTGTCTTTGTTTTCCACAAATCTAAAATATCTGGTAGGGTTCCTCTAAATTCACTCTGGTGTCCTAAGTTGTCTGAGGGCAAAGCCTAAGAGTCAGACCCTTTTCTGCTTCTGGGTTTTGACTCAGCTCCCCTTTTGTTACCTTTCAGCTAGTTGTCGCCTCTTGTGCACCAGTTCCTATTTTTATTTATTCCTCCAGTTTCCTTCTGCTTTGCTGCGGGGCCGTTCTCTGCTTAGTCACTGTCAGCAGAAGTCTCTGTAGCTGCTTCTGGACCTTTGCAGACCTGCTGAGGTCTAGGCTGCATCCTGTAGCCCCTGCTGCAGTTCAGTAGCTGGCTGTTGGCCAGGGCATGTCCACAAAGTCCTACAGGTCTTCAGGTCCTACCTTCAGGGAGTGTCCTCTTCCACTGCAGGCCATTTCCCTGGCTCGGCATTGGGTGTCTCTTCGTGGTGGCTTCTCTCGATGTGGCTGGAGCACCCTCCACACCTGGCCTGCTAGCTCGTCAGGGACGGTGACCACATCTTGTCTCTCCTGTCTTTGGATGTCAACCCAGCAAATGCACTTTAGATAGTTGCATGATAGATTTTGGGCTCTGGATCAGACTGGGTGGCTTTTGAACTTAGCAGTTACTTAGCTGAAGACTTTTCCTTCGTGTGAGAATCAAGTGAGAAAACAGTGGCCCCTCGGAACCACATCTGGCGTGTGCTTGGCAAATGTGAACTGTTAACAGCAACTTTGTAATATGAAATGTTTAAATTTTGTTAGGAACAAAGAAACAAGCCACTAATTGAAAACATTAAGTATCTTTGCCAGTTTATGAAATAAATCATAAATATTAAAATAAAAAAGCATACATGTAACGTGTGTCTCCACAGGACATATACCGTCTTATGATTCTTAAAGAAATTAAGTGTGATAGTACAGTTATTCTTTTGTCCATTTTGAAGTGGATAAAACTGAGCCTCAGTTTTGTTGCCAAAGTTAATTCATTATTGGTGTTTCTTACCTGCTGTGTTGCTGCCTTTAATATTTCAAGAGTTGAAAATGGCAAAGGAAGGGGAAAAGGGAGAAAAGATTGCTTTCCTCTTTGATTTTTCTACACAGTGAAAGGTTGCTGCTTCTGGTGCCTTTAAATGTTACAGTAGCTTTAATTAGTGTATGAGTCACAGCAATTTTTAAAAATGCCAATAAGTTGTTGCTAGAAATAATTTGTACAAATACTTTTTGGCCCTAATTAAACAATGTACTTACTGTAAGTACTGTAATTTAACCAAAAAGTGCAGTATGAAAGAACCTTTAGGTTGGATTCCAGGGGAGAGAAAAACACTTCTGGAAACAAGGACAGTTCGCCTTTCTGTCCCACCTGCTTTCTGAGTGCACACATGCCTAACCCCTTCACCTAAGGCAGAGCTGCTGTTGCCTAATGACTTTCTGAGCACAGCGGTGTGGAAATACATCATCAGGGTATAATACTGTGCTGAGCACCATGCTGTTATGGAATGGAGTCCTTGCTAGAGAGCCCGGCTGTGGGTTGGAAGTACACAGGAAGCATTCTGCTTTCAGGTCTGTAGGAAGTTTGCTGGGTCTCCTCTTGCACAGTAATGCTCATGACTGAGGAGCAGATGGATGGAAAACCAGCACACATACAGCACTGGGGTGAAGACAAGAGTGGGCTACGGGACAGTGACTTTAGGTTGTTGTGGTGTTGAGTCCCTATAACAAACTACAGCTATTGCGTGACTCTCTGATGATGTCAGCTAAGAAATTGTAACTGTCACTGGCAGGCCAGGTTACAGCCCTCCTGGTGAGCTCTGTGGTGATTCTCCAGGGTAGCAGCATGGGTGTGCTGGCAACTGCTCTAGTTTAAGTAGCTGGAAGATCTCCTGTGGCTAAATATGGTGTGACAAGTTAAGAAAGGAGCCTGAAATGCTCATTAAATTATTTTTGTGTGTAGTTGATATTATAAGGTAATTCTTTTACAGCTCAGCAGAATTGCCTTATAATATCAATTGCACACAAAAATAATTTAATGAACACTATGAAGACAACAATAGACAATGTATTAATTATTTTAACTGTCCTACTGTCTCATTGCTATTTGTTTCTCAGTAAAATTAATAAAAAAATTATAAGGTAATTCTTAGGCAAAATGATCCCTTTTCTCTGTGTAGGTTCTCTTTATGTTTGTGTCCTATGCTGCATGACAAATTGCCCCACATACAATGGTGTTAAAAACTCTTGCTTAACATCTTACATTGGCACACTCTCGAAGACTGAGCTCAACATGTTGCCTGGGTTATGTGCTTATCTGGAGTGCTGGCTGGGGAAGGATCTGCTTCGGGCCTCCCCTAGGCTGTCTGCTGAATTTATTTCCCATGACTGTCAAAATTCATGGAAACTTGTTGCTTCTACTGTGAAGAAAGCACATATCTCTGCTGCTTCCAGGCTGTAGCCTTTGTTTTTATAATGTGTGCGCTTAATTAGGTGCATTTGATCCAGGATAATCTCTTCTGATTACACCCAGGAAGTGGAGAAGCTGCTCAGAGGTGTGACTCTTTGAGGATTATGTCAGACTCTTTCCACTGTACATGTGTCATGGGTTTTGGATACAGATGAGAGGGGAAAAATGGCTTCTGAAAAGGTGCTAGTTTAAAGAAGAATAGTATTAGGTTGAGGACTAAAGAATGGAATGTAATCTCTCTAAATCTATGCTTTTTAGAAAGCTTGCACAGGATGTATCTTCCTCAAAGAATGTATCACTTAATGCCTTTGCCTTGGATTATGTTCTTGCTTGACTACTGAGATCTTAGTCTTTCCTGATCTTCCGGTGTCCATTCATTCCTTCACTTGCATTTCCTCTGTGCTTGGGAAATGTCACACCTCTAACCTGATGACCCTCTGTCTACTCACCCCAGACGCTTTCTGCCCACACGGCTATTTCCTTCTCGAGCACAGTGGCATGCATACGCACAGTCATGATGTAATTATGACCGTGCAGCTAAGTCACCATCTCCATTGAGGGTATGCTGTAATCTGGGGTGTCTACAGAATGATCTGTGGGTGGCAGGTCTTAGACTGTTTGGACTGAATTATTAAAATATAAATGAACTGGTTTTGATCTGTAGGAGATGTGCTAGTTTCATTCACTTAGGGTGACTTTTATGTACAAATAGCAGTATCACATAGTGCTAGATACAGACGCAGAGTATATATCTGTGCTTATTTATATTTAGTCTTGCATAGCGCAAGGGTTTAAAATAGTTTAAAAAGATGCCTTAAATTCAGAATACAAAGCTTAATTATATATAACCAAGAATAAGGAGGACGAGGGAAAGAATTTTGAAAGTAATGTGGAATCAGGTAAAGACAATGACTACCAGTTAATGTAATCATAATCATAGTTAAATTCATGACCTCGTGGCCATAATTAGGAGAACATGCCCTTCGAAGCACTGAGCCTGGAGAGCTGTTTCTCCTGTGGGCGTCCTGTAGGGGGTATACCCGGGGCGAGTCAGCGCTCCCCATGGAATTTGCAAGCACCGTGCTCCATGGTGGTCTCTCACTCTTCATTAAAGGTCATTGCCTGTATGTGACCAAAGTGAACTTCAGAACCAGAATTTCTGTGGTGTTTAAAAGACCCAGCATAATCACTTGACTTTCTAATGGAGTACTGTGTTTTAGTCAGCTTGAGCAAAATCAAGTTTAGCATAGTGTTTCTAAGTTTTAAAAAACTATTGTCCCGCCTACTAAAAGTTTAAGGAAATTTTTAAAGTTTTGTTTTCCATTCCTGAAGTTACCTAGTAAGCTGGGCATGGTTGTGCAGCTTGTGGCCTAGCACTGAGAGGTTGAGCAGGAGAACTGCAAACTTGTAAGCCTGGGAATCTTAGTGAGAACCTGACTCAATCAATTAATCAATCAATCAAAACAAAAGGAGGGCCGGGAATGTATTCAATGCAGAGGCCATGGGTTCACTTCCTGATGCTCCCCAAAAATCTTGTTTTGTTTTTCAACTATAATGTTGTAGTATTAAAAATGAGCACTGCTGGCTGTATTCTGCCATAGTTCCCCCAATAGCCTTTAAAAAATTATTTTATTTGAAAGAAAAAATGCTCTAGTTTTCCATGTGTATTATGTTATACTTATTTCTTCAAGATTCTTTTCCGCAGAATTATATTTATTGATAACATCTGGGCACACTTTTAAAAAGTTATTTCTAGTTAAATATAAAATATTGGAAGTCAGGGGAGCTTTCTTGGAGAAAGCGGGTAATTAACGTTCACTCTAGATGTGCAGGATTTAAAAGGATATCTGCCTCGTTGAAGAGACTGTTCTACCCTTACTGAGGGGGAAGGGAGGGAGAACCGGGGCCCACCCAAGAGTAGCAGCATAATAATGGGTGATCTGAAGAGCAAGGACAGTAGGGCTTCATGGCTCTGAGACACTAACTCAGTTGTTCCCGGTTGTAAACAGAAATTATATTCCATGTCAGTGTCAGGAAGAAAATGAAATGAGTATGCAAATGTAATGTCAATTTCCTCATTTGCAAAATGCACACAGGGGTACCTAGCTCATAAGATTCTTGCAAGGTTTACATGAAAGTCTACTCAGTGAGAATCTATTCACAAGGCCCTTGTGCTTGCAGGGAAGTGCTTATTCCACAGAGCCATCTCCCCGGCCCCCTGAGTGATGACTTCTATATTATGCATCAATGCAGCTCATACAAAGACGCTCTTATTATCCTTCTACTTTCTGTCTTCTGAATTTTTGGTTTTCAACTTTAAGATGTTGTCCTTATGTTCCTCACACAAGGGGGTTGAAACTAAGTTTAAATTCTGTTCTCAAGGATGCGATGAGCCTGAGAGCTAAAACATTCATTTTAAGAAGTGAAACCCAGAAGCACAATCTCAGCAAGTAAAAAAAAGACCATTTTCCCCTAGTTACTGTCAGCTTTCCTGTGGAGGAATATAGCAGGTGTTCTAACTTTTTAGCTGTTTTCTCCACCTTCAACATTTCATCCTTCTGAAGCGTACAAAACAACCACTTTAATCTTCCTAATCAGTGACACAAATGGATCTTCACTGCATGAGAAGGAAAACAAAACTATCCTAACATTCTCATCCTTTCAAAAACATATCCTGTCCTTCAGATTTAGTGCCCATAATTCCACTGTGCTGACTTTAGTCCAGCCAAACTGGGTGTATCTGCTGATCTACACTAACTTCACAAGGTTTTGTAATATCTAAAGTTTAAAATTGATATATTTATTGAAATAAAACATCATATATAGGTAGTACTTTTCATCAATGGTTTTGAAGAAGTTTGACTTAGAGGATTTTAAAATAAGATGTGTGTGTGTGTGTGTGTGTGTGTGTGTGTGTGTGTGTGTAGTTCTTGGCAGGTTGATGTGGGATCTTCATTTCTCCTACAAATGAAACCTTTCTGATTTTCAGCTCTAGGGCTGATATAAAAGGAGTAAATACTACCTTGAGAAACCTGTACTCAATCTACCAGCTGCTCTAAAAGTCTTTATTTTCCATGAGGCATTGTCTGGTAGAAAAATACCTTTGCAGTCACAGAGTACAGTGCTTTAGTTACATAAACACAGATATATGGATACGGAGATACGTGGCTTCTTAGGAACCCTATCAGAATAGAGACACATGCAGCACAGTGTTCATGGGGGCAAGCATGTTTGTTTCTCTCTTGAACACAAGAGAAACTGTGCCATGGAGAGAAAGTTCTAAGCCTGTGTCAAACAAGGGAAAGGGTAACAAAAGCTTTGTGGCATTTCTCAAGTGCTCAGGAATAGAAGCTGTTACTATCATGGAACGTAGACATGGAGCGCCAGTCGTGCACCCACAGTTCCTCATCAGAGTTGTCATGCAACGCAGGTCATGTTATCATCTTAGGTTTCTGCCTTGAGGGCATGATTTTTACTATGCTAATACAGTTATTATAACTGAAGGGTACTTCATTGACTGCTCTATACATGCCTGACCCCCTTGTCTTGTTGTGAGGTATCCTACCATTGTTAAAGCAGGTTAAATTGTTACTCTATCTCAGTGAGACTGATTAGCTGTCCTAACCTTCTGATATGCTTGTTAACCACATAATCATTCACAATTTGACTCCTCGGTCTCCCTACTACCCCATCCTCTCCCAGTACTTTAGCTTATCTCAGTAGCAAAATAGATGCTGGTGATTGTCAGAGGGATGGATACATAGATAGTGCTTATTTATGTCAGCTGAATTTTTAGGTCAGAGAATATAATGGAAAATCTAGATCTGAACACAGACTTTAGTGTGAACAGCAGTTTGATGACTCAGTTGATTTCAGTTTTAGTTTCCTTATGTGAGAAAAAGCACAGATGATCCTACTTGAGATGCAGTGCCAAAGAATTAATAACAAATGTCGGCCACGGAGTCCTTACTCAATGCCTGCTAGTCTCCTTGCCTCCTTCCTGTGTCAGAACTTCCTACGGCAGATATCTGACCTTCTCTGGTTGACCAGTTGCTCCATCTGTCTGAGGTCAATTCTTTCCTTCATTGGGACAATCCCAAGAGAGACAAGATTAGCATCTTATAAACTGAAAGAGATCCTTCTCTTCTGGAGGGTGAAAAGGAAGGACAGAGTGTCCTGGTGACATTTAGGACGGAATCTGTAGCTCTTCTCTCTGTACATAGTTGGAGTAATAAAAAAACTGTGAGGCTGAGATACTGTCTTCAGTAAGAGTCTTACAGCTAAATTGTAACAGCTGGTTCAAATTTAGAACATGCTAGCTCCTATAGTGGTTGAAAGCCTGAATACGCAAACACTACCTCCATTAATCAGATTTCAATGCTTCTAAATGACAAATGCCTAAAGATGTGTTTTATTGTGAAAGAAGCCCTTTCAATTTCCTTTACTTCTTTCTCAAAAGAGATAAAAGCAAGTAAGTCTATAATCAGTAAAAAAGGTCCTTGTCCCCTGGTCTCCTTAGGAAAAAAACCTCTCATTAAAAGACAAGAGTTTTTCCAAATTGTATGTCCTATGTCAGGGATCAGGTATCTGCATTTGTGAAGAAGTTGGAATTGCCTTTGAGCAGTAGATATTCTTGGCAAAGTTCAAGCTCCCAAGTCCAAGGCTCGGTGGAATGAAGTTCTAGTCACCTTTACGATGAAGGTCACAATAAGGAGACTTGGCTTTCTGGGTGGTCAAAAATAGGGTGTGTTTGGAAATAAGTTCTATTTTTCTTTCCATTTGCTGTTATTAAGTATTTCAAAGCTGTGATTTATGCCTTTGTTTATGCCTTCCTTTCTTCTGTTCACAGTCTCTTCACCTATCTAGCCCTCCCCTTTATCACTCAAATGTTTCTGTTTGTTGGATTTGTGTTAGACTATGTAGCTTTTCTACTTTTTGGCCATTCCTTAAAACAGAGGCCTTTTGTGTGAGTGCTTAGTTTTGATCACAAATGAGACACTGAAGGTAATATGAATGTGGGCAAGATACATGGCAGTGCCAGGAACACACAAACTTTTATCACCCTGCTTTGAGATCAGTAATTCTCTTGTCCATTCTGAAGTAGAAACTAAAAGGCTCATTGCCCTTTTTGCTATTTCTGATCACACCAGCTCTCCTGAAGGAGAGGCTGAGCACACATGTTCTTTCCATCAGCATGGCTCTTCCTTCAGCCATGGACTTCCCTGAGTCTTGAAGAGCTAATCCCTTTGACTTTCCAAGGCCTTCTTGGAAATTGTGCTCATGCTGAAAGCTTTTGGTACACAGAAGAAAAGATTTCTTTAGTGTCTAGATAACCTAATGAACTCTCTGAGACACTAGAATCTTCTATGGAATGCATTTACTTTACACTTCGTTTTAGATTTCTTTCAAAGATCCAGTGATCCCTTGAGTTACAACCAGCTTGCCACATGAACAACTTGGGTTATGACCAGAATTTTAGTTTTAGCTGAAGACCAAAGTTTGACATTATAACCTCAATGCTGGCCACTCGTGCTTCCAGATGATCTCAGACATGGATTTAATCCTTAAACAGTTCTGGAAGGATTGGTCTTCACAACATCTTTTCCTGGGTGGGGTTAACCGAGAAATCCTGGACCAGTATCTCTCTGAGGACACTGAAATCTGCCTATGTATAGGAGAGAGACTTTGAGGGCTGGATAGAGGAGCCTGAGCCTTTACTGACAACTTGAGTGACAACCAGCCCTCAGGAACAAAGTGAGGGCTTCACTGTGTTATATGACAAGGCACTAATTTAAATAGGAATTTTATGTTTTAATACTTAAATTATGGTTATGTTAGTTTTAATCATTTAACAAATTTAAAAATTTATGGCAAAAATAGCTAACTAGATAATTGTTTATTATTTTTAAACATTAATAAATTATTAAGCATTAGTTAAATGAATACCTTAAAATATTTTTGAAAACTAAATGTTTTAAAAAGCTAAATATTTAAGTGAATAGTAATTTTAAATGAATCATAATGTTAATGTATTTTGCATTCTTGTGGGTTGTGGGTATCCTGAACAAAGAACTGGAGAAGACACAGAGAAGGTAGCTGGAACATACATTTATTCACGGTGGAAAAGATGTTTGCTCTGCAGAGTGAGAACTGGCTGGTGAACAGATTCATGGTGGCCAAGAGGATGATGTGAGGAAAGCTTTTGTGTCTGGAGTTCTTAGATTGGTTTCTTACTTGTGCAAATAAGGCACTTAGGCTGGTTGTCCTATCAAAATCTCACTTGGTCTGGACTCAGATTTAAACTGTGCCATAAAATACTCTTTTGGTTCCACATAGGCTGCTCAGGAACTACAGAGTCATCCAAGATTCTGTTTCCTGAATGTGCCCTGGGGCTCATGACTTTGACAGATTACACCCACTTGCTTGACTCACTGGGCTGTAGTTAGGAGACTAGGAGACCTAATCTCCTACCTCAGTAATAGTTAAACTTGATAGTAATTTAATTCCTAGTTTAAATGAAAATGTTCTTTAAAGAGGGAAAAAGAAAAATATGTTAATTAGTTATTTCTCCAGGATGAGTAAACCAAGGGCAATTGATGGGAAAGCTGAATTATTTGGATTGGAAGAGTTATATTGTCTATGTTCAGTAGTATTCTTTTCTTATCAATTCATAAACTTTTTCCTAAACTCAGAAAAGGTGAGTGGTGTGGTGTGTGGGTGTGGGTGTGTGTGTGTGCGTGTGTATGTGTTTAAGAATATTTTTTTAAGAATAATTCTTTTTGATATGAAAATTTAGAAGAGTTAAACTCATATAAATCAAAACATTCAACATTTTGAATGGCAAGCTATCCTGTTTTCTATAGTTTTTGCTTTATGTTCTATTTTAATCTCCAAATTCCTATTAAGAACATTTAGTTTCTTCTATTATAAAGGTAATATATAGTCAGCACAGACAGGTTGGGCAGTATAGAAAGTCAGAGTGAGGACAGCCCCCTAGTGTCCCACCATACGATAACGCATCCTTTGTCGGAGATCTCTTCATTGTCCTGACATGTGAATGACAGGACAGAAAATAGAAATAATGGATCCAAACATGTTTGTGGGAATTCTTTACAGATACTGCCTTCCTGGACTCTTCATGTTGACATGGAAAAATCTGAATCCAGGCTAATTATCCGTCTTTCACATATAACCTG
Source organism: Ctenomys sociabilis (assembly GCA_004027165.1). Classification (NCBI taxonomy): domain Eukaryota; kingdom Metazoa; phylum Chordata; class Mammalia; order Rodentia; family Ctenomyidae; genus Ctenomys; species Ctenomys sociabilis. Next base: position 61,275 of record PVKA01008019.1, read on the forward strand.
TTTATTTTGGCGAGGAGGTTGTCTGCTTCCTTTGTGACAGGCCCTTCTCTGCACTTATTCTTCCACCAAACATTCTGCTCCTTTGAAAACCAGGAACTTTGCCCATGCTCTATGTGGTGGTGCTAGAACCATCAGTGGCTCATGCCAGGGAATAATCAGGATCGCTCTACACACCTCTCTGTTAATCCTGATTTGTGTCTACTTGTTCCTTGATGGTTCTAGGATATTATTCATAGGATAAAATTCTGCTAGGAACCTTTATGTTTGTGGCTTCACTTTGATCAAATTCTTAAATAAGTTCTAGCTACCTTTCAGATATGGTATTATCCTTTCTTCCTCTAAAAGTAATATGATTGATGGAGTGAACTTTTGTGAAGAAATATATACACTTCACTCTATTTTTGGCAGCGGTATTGAACCTAGGCCCAAGGAGATGAGGGAAATGCTTTCTCACTGAGCTGCCTGCTCGGGGGTGGGTGAGCTACATTGGAGCACTGGAAAATGTACAAATTTTCAGAAAGATGACTTTATTCTTAATTCTAGATTATAAATTACAAAATTAAAATTTGCAAGTCTATTTTGCATCAAAAAAGTCTATTTTGCATCACAGTATGAGTGCTTTATAATTTTAGAAATATCTTTTATCCTTTAGCCCTTAGAAGATCACTAGAGAAATTTTGGTCTTGCACAAAAATATATATTTTATATGATGTAAAGCATTTAAACTTAAAAAGTTTGTTTTATCAGAGGCCTGGAGGAAAACTGGAAATTTTTAAAGTACTTTGAAAGCTGTTATCAACTCCTAATTATTTTGTTGCTGCAAAGCACTTTGTTTTGCTGACTGTAAAGGTCATGACCAAGAAAAATATTTAAATATGAAAAAATTCTACCACAAAATGATTGGAATGTGTACTTGTATTAGATAATTTTTTGTGTCAACCCTTTTGACATATGTTGGGTTGGTGTTAAAAAAAGAACAGATAGGCATGTGTTTCTAGAATAGGCCGAAAATACGGAGCTGATAGTATTTGCTATTCTGAATGATTACATGTCTTCACTTAGAAGTTTTCTCCTCACATTAAAAAAATGCATGGCTTGAAGTAACTTTTGAAAGCAAATCAGGGGGCTGGCAAGATAGCTCAGCCATCTAAAGCACCTACTTAGGCAAGCTTAGGCAAAATGCAGAGACCACATGCTGTGCCAGGGATGGCTGAGCAGATCACAAAAAAAAAGAAAGAAAGAAAGAAAGAAAGAAAGAAAGAAAGAAAGAAAGAAAGAAAGAAAGAAAGAAAGAAAGAAAGAAAGCAAGCAAGCAAGCAATAAATCATCAGGTCCCAGTGATGCATACAAGTAACAAAGTAAGATTTTTATCCTGTTTCACGAAATACATCACACCCAGGTAGGGAGAGATAACACTCTACTACTGCAGAAGGTAGCTGATAGGGCAGAGGTTAATCCTAGAGACCCAGTGATGCTAGAGCCCCAACCACAAGCACAGAAGAATTTCGGCTTTAGAGACCACAACAACCCTGCAATAGAACCTGATGCATTTTTGTTATCACAATCTTCACTGATTCGACCTTTTGGAGCTATCTCAATTTTTGTCTGAAACTATGGTTTCCACTAATAACAGCTTCTAACAAAATGCATATTATTCAATTAGAACAGCTACCGTAGGGCGTTTATTAAGTACCAAGTACTTTACATGCACCTTTCTGTCTTACAGAAATGATATAAAATGGGCATTGCTGTATCTTTCTTTTTCTGTATCTTTTTTTACAAATGAGGAGTCTGAGGCCCAGAATGTTAAGCCAGGACATTTAGTCAGTGAGTACTGCATGAACTAGAGCCTTGTAGCCAAGATGCATCTGATATCAAAACCCAAACTCTTGGACACTGTGTGGGATTGTATTTCTGAGTGATTCAGTCTGTGTCTGTCTAGGAAAAATAGTTCTTTCCTGCCATAGGATGTAGAGACCAAAGGAAACATGTAGTCATTTTAGTTCTTACATGTTATGGATAGGATGCAGAAGGTTTTTTACCTTTATAGTCAAATTAAGATGTTGATGCATATTTATAAAATATAGTGGAGGTATATTTTTATCTAAATGCATGTGTTTCTCTAATGTACAAAACCATCCATAAATGTCCTAGTACTTCTCAAATGTAAATTATCTTTGGCAAATTTATGAAGACATGGGATGGGATGGGATAGCACAGCAATCTAAGGAGAAAAGTGAAGGCTTTTTGAGTTGGTGTACCATCATGGGCACCAGGCTGTTATGGTTTATGTCTTGTTGTCCCCTCAAAGCCTCATGCAGTCATGGGGCAAGGACTTCTAGAGTTTGATATTAATTAATAATCCACTGGGATTTTGGGTCTGAGTACTTCTGGGATTATGGGTGTGGGTGTGAGTGCTACACCCATCCTGAGGTGGACAGCCTGAATAAAACATAAGACAGATAGAGAGACAGGCTTCCTCTCTCTTGCCCTTGTTGCTGCTTCTCCTCCATTTTGCTCCCTTGCTCTTTGCCACTACCACGAAAGGTTGCTCTCTGTGATGTGCCGCTCTGCCATGGACCCAGTCGAGTGCGGACTGAAACTTCCAGTAACTGTGAGCTAAGTAAATCTTTCCTTCCTTCATTTTGAGTGTCAGGTATTTGTCTCAGCAATGAGAGAAGAGTAAGACAGGTGATTTTCTTGTGCTATAGTCTGTTTAGTTCTAAGGCAATGCTAAATGCACAGCAGTAAGTAGTTGATTCCACTTTGCTTCCTTTCATGCCTTACTAGTATTTGAAAAAGAAATGAGTGATTCCTCTAAGTGGAAATGGCCTATGCTCCAAGGAGTTTGTGGTATTTGAGGTTTCTTACTACTTTCTACTTTGGAGTCCATGAGAGATGTCATACAGTATCTTTTTTGGATCACTGTCATTTATTTATTTAGTATTTTAGAGAAGGGTCTGCAGCGGGCTCAGGGTCTCACTACTAGATTGGACTCACAGTGATCTGCCTGTTTACAGCCTCCCAAGAGCTGGGATTACAGGCGCGCACCACCATGCGCAATCTCAATTGCCATCTCAGCGTGCACTGGAAGCAGGAGCAGCATGGCAGTTCCCGGGGATTGAACCCCGGCTCCTGTGCCTGCCTGGAGGTGCTTTAATCTGCTAAGCTATTCGGCTGGCCCTGGATCATGAACTTTTAAACATAGTTATTAGCACACTTTTAGAGACCGCTAAATCACAAAGAATAACACAGTGTGGGTGGCAAGACTGGAGTTCCACGATAGTTTTTTTTTTTTTTTTTTTTTTTTTTTTTTTTTTTTTTTTTTTTTTTTTTTTTTTTTTTTTTTTTTTTTTTTTTTTTTTTTTTTCTTTTTTGAAACAGGGTCTCACTGTGCAGTTCAGGCTGGCCTTAAGCTCACTTTGTAGCTCAGGCTGGTCTTGAACTCACAACAATCCTCCTGCCTCAGCCTCCCTAGTGCTGGGATTACAGGCATGCGCCACCACAGCATTGGACATGATTTAAGTCAGTGATGGTGAATGTTTTAGAGCTTTCCATGATGCAAGGCCTGCTTCTTTAAAATTTCATCAGTAATTCCATTCTCATTTATCTCAGTGTTATGTCATTTGATTTGCCACTTCCCAATTAACTGCAATTTTGTTGGATTTCAGGTGCCATGCACATCTGACTTTCATGTTAGGGGACTCTGAATCCTATACAAGTCTTTTCTTTTAGGAGGCAGCATTTCTTCTGGGTTTAGAAGTAGGTAGGTCCTTACCTAATTGTGTTGACTAGGCTTCCAGTGGCAACTACATTTTCACAGACTATGCTGTGCTATTTTCATCTGCTTAACTTATTAAGGACTCCAAGGTCTGTTATTGATTCCTGCTGATACTGTCTGTGGCTTGTGGCTTGGTAGGTGAGGAGTTTCCCTGGTTAGGGCCTCCTGATGCCTCTGATTTGATAAGGGAGGACAAACAGATTTCTAGATACACGTATTGGTTGACCCCAATCACTGTCGAGGCTAATGCTTCTCAAGTAGAACTATTTTGAGGACAAAATCCCCATTGATGCTGCTGTTAATTGCAGGGTAGGGGGATGGCTTTAGGCCCAGTGAGCAGGGAGAGTGCTTTCTGTGGTAACTGGCATGGCTCACAAGTCACTGTAAGCATGGCTCACAAGTCCCCTGCTTGCTAGTGCTGCTGACTATCTTGGTAGTGTTGAGGGCCTCCTGTTTGATGTTAGGGACAGGGAATGGGTTTACCTGTGCTGTGTGCTGATGCTTAGAAATATGGAAACAGTGGGACTGGATAGTCTGTGGCATCCCAGGCTAGGAGACATCTGTCACTGTGGTGCTTCTTTAGTCCTGGGTCTAACCAATTCATCTTCCCCTGTCTACAGCTGAGTGGTGTCTTTCTTTGCCTTTTGTATTTTTTCAAGGATGTCTACTTAACTGGGAATATCACAGCGAATGTATTCTGTACCGTATTGTCTAGACAGTAGCTCTTACTCTGGAATTATTTTTAAGAGATGGGAACCTTTCAGACTATCCACAAAAATAAAAAATTAATTTAATTACTGTATTTTACTAGAAAGTACTCATCATCTTTACATTTCTACCTTTCACCATTAACTACAAACAAATCCCTCTCTCCCATTCCTTCTTTCCACTGCATAGTTCTGCTGCTATCCTGGCCTTCGGTGAGTGGAACTTCTTCTGTCCTAGAGTGAAGAACAGGAGTTAAATGAAGGCCTCCTATTTGGTTTGCTACTCTTGTTGCTGAGGGGCACATCTTTAATCCCTCCTTTGCCTTTCTCCACATTGTCTCTTGTTAAGCTCCGTACCAAACTTAACTTCCCAAGCCTGGGAAAATGGGTTTGTATGGACTGTAGGTCAAACTTTAGGTAATGAACTTAAAAAAAGAAATAAATCTGAAGTGTAGGCACCATCTGGATTGATTTAATTATTATGCCCTGTCTCTCTCAGAAACCCTTGAGAAGATTACAGGCTTTTGGCTTTTACTCCAAAATCAGTTTATAGGAACAGGTTGAAGAAAGAATTTATTTAAAAGGCTTTGGAACTATAATTAGATTCAATAATCTTGCTACTAAGTGTTCTATAACTTAATATACCCCAGTGCTGAACACATTTAAGTAGAAATCTGACAGACAGAGGAAAGGTGCTGAAGGTTTTAGATGAGACTTCAGATACAAAGAAATGTTAAAGAGTACTAAATAGAACTATATGGTATACAAATGGAATCTAAGAAGCATCCAAAGATTCACAAATGAATGATATTTTCTCATTTGTTGGATATTAAAATGTAATTTTATACTAGTGATCTCAACAGGGTGGGGTAAGCATGGATAATGCTTGAGACTATAATTTTTTGTATTTTTAAAGAATACAAAATAGTGATAGAAAAAAAAGCCTTAGAAATGATATAAGTATTAGGAATTCATCAATGGACGCTGTATTACATAATGCTATCTTCAAATTAGTTGTACAGATTACCAGATATATAAGATTCATTTAAAGAAAACAAAACAATAATGAAGTTATAAGAAATTCAAAAAAGGAAAAGAGAAAAAAATCGGAGTAAAAAAATAGTAAGCATTAACTGCTCCTTTTAAAAAACTAATAGAAATCAACAATATGATTATCCAAACTATTCAGCATATGTGCCAGTAGAAAAACTTGATTCTTCTCTTAGCTTTATTTATGTATGAATGGAAATCCTCTAAAATAGTTTCTTGTAAGAAAGTACTTGCAGCACAGGATAACATCACATTTACCTAGAATTTTGAGGGGGAAAATTACCTTAAATTATTTTAATTGTGAACTGCTTTACTGCTTCAAATTTTTATTTTAATTTTATGCAAGTGTGGAAAATGGCCCATCAAAGATATCCACATCATTTTTCCTGGATCCCACTTTCCATGACAGAGGGATTTTCAAGTGTGACCAAATTAACAACCTTGAGATGGAGAGATGATGCTGGATTACTGGCCTTAGAGATAGAGGAAAGGTCTACTAGCCATAGACTGTAGAAAGTCAAGGAGGTGAATTCAGCCCTGAGAGCCTCTGTGAGGAAACCCACTCCAGCCAGCGTTCTGAGGCTAATGGCATGCTTCTGTCTCTTAGAACTATGACACAACAAACAAATGTGTTTCTAATACTGTGTTATTAGAAAACTGACACAGATACCCACGCTGTTTAAAGGACGCTGCTTTTTACCTCATATAAGTTTCCCTACAAAGGCACTGATTAAAGCAGCGATTTTGCCCCCAGGAAGACATTTGTCTGGAGATATTTGGGATTTTCACAACAAGGGAATTAGTGTTCATGTCTCGAAGGCAAAGGCCGGGGGTCCTACTAAAACATGTTGCAATGGAAAGATAGATTCCTATATCATCTAGTGCCAAGGATGAGCAAACCCCAGATGAGCAGGGGTTTTGTTCTCAGGCATGCAGGAAGTTAAAGACCCACCACACACTTTTCTCTGAAAGATCTGAAGAGTTGAGAACAGCGCTGTCCACCAAGGTGGCTTTTAGACAGAATGGCTGCTTAAATATAAATTTTTAAAAATTAAATACATCTCAAAAGTCAGATTGCAGTTGTACTCAGTGGTCAGAAATTCAGAACTTATTCAGGTACGAATCACTGAATCTCTCCAATTTTAAGCCATATTTTAGTTTATTATGCGTTATTAAATTGATGTGCAGAAGCCTTCCACCTAACAGTGCCACTATTCATGTTGAGGTTTTGCTTTATTTTTCTTATTTACTTCACCCTATTGTGTTATGCAACTGAGTGGAGAATTAAAAACAAAAAAAAACCCAAACATGTAAGTGCAAAATAAACTGTACTTAAACAATCAGACTAAGAATTAAATTTAATGTTCTCAGGTGCCTTTAAATGTTCAAAGTGAGTTTATCCCTGTTATACTTGACTAGGCATCATAATAGATATGAAAATACAGTTGAAGAATCATTGTACCTCTAAACTTTACAGTTAAAAATCAAAAGGCCCCAAGAGGCTGGAGGAAATAGCACATATTAGAAGAATGAAGTTTGATTAAAAAGAAACCATCGGTAGTGTTTATCGAAAATAATGAGGGCCCCAGAAAATATCAGCAGAGTTTACAGATTTGCTGGAAAAGAGTCTAAGTACAAGTTAGACGTGGAGCTTTTCATTAGCATCATATGCCTGGAATAAATCCAGAAAATGTGTTTCTCCTTCCACTCTTAACTTGAAGCATATGCTTTATGAACAGCGTGTAGTGAAGGGGAACACAAGGGAATCACTTTCTCTAAGACAAAGGGTTGACCCAGTGTATATCTCTGCTAATAATAAGTTTTCTTTCTATAAGTCTGAACTGTTTATGATCTTCGGTCAACCAATGGCTACAAAATGGGTGGGTCAGGGTGGCAGGAGAAGCAAGAAAATGTTCTAATTTGACCAAAGTTTCTGTCCTTATTTTCCACAAGGAAATTGAAGCTGGGCTTGGTTTTGTGTCATTGCTCTATTGCTCTATTTCTTAAGAAAATGATTATTTTTTAGCCAAAATTGTTCTGCAGTGAAATTCTCTTGCTGCCAGCCCTTGTCAGCAACCCACTTGTTTCTGGAAGTTGAAGTCCAGTCCTAACAGAGGTAGCTGGAGTGTATCTAACTCTGAAACACCCCACTCAGTGCTTACGTTGTGTCTATCTCTGCCACAGTCGCCCAAGCTCTAGTCCGTGAAAAATAGCCTGTGTCTGTCCTTTGAAAAATTTGCCCCCCTACCTTCTTTGTTCTCAAACTTGTCAACTGTGTCAGGCCCTGTAATTAAAAACAAAACAAAACAAGGGGGTCTTGTCTAGGCTGATCTGACCTCTCCCTCAGAGAAGATAACTGAGAGCAAGCTACCCCCAAACTTCACTTGCTCTCTTCAGATTTGGGGCAGTTGACTGGCCCTTCTATGCTCAAAATTGAGCATCTTGTGTTCCAGGGTTTTTAATGCCTCAGGGATCTCATCCTTTCTCACAGAATACTAAGGTAGCTTAGCAGGCTAAGGGAGCGTGTACTCTTTGCCTTCCCATTGCTGGGACAAAATACCCAATACCCACCATTTAAGGGAGAAGTTTATTTTGACTCATAGTTGAAGGGTTCACAGCCCATGGCCAGCTGGCTCCAAGGCGGAAACATCATGGTGGAGCAAAGTCACTCATTTCATGGTGGCCAGGAAGCAAAGCACAGGGAAAGGACCTGGAGCACAGGGCCAGGGATCAGACACAGTCACCACAAAGGCCACAGCGCCATGACCCTGCAGGACACACATGCTTTCCTAAACCCTTAGGCTCATCTCAGGCCAATCAATATTCATTTTTATTCTTCAGAAATTGTTCCCCTCTGCCTGAAGTATAGTAATATCAAGGACTTCCTTCCATGCTTACTAGCTTGGCATTTACGTTCTCTTTCAAATGAGATAGGCTAAAGTGAAGAAATTAGAAGTGAATATTTTATTTTCAATTTCAGGCATAGAAGTAACTGACCCTGAAATCTGATGGCCCATTGAGGAATGCTGGTGGGTTCCTTCAGAATTTATTTCACTAACTGTGGACAACCTGATCATTAATCTGTGAACGTGACCATAGTATGGAGTGCAGTTCCTGTGTTATCTCGCTTTAGCTTGAGAAGATAGTAAGTTTATCCCAAATATCTATTTCTTGTAGATATATTCTTTGGGTATTCCCTGAATGGGGAAAGAAAACACAACAGAGGAACTGTAGTAGGTGGCCCTGTGCTTTAAATTTCACCTGCGGGTCTCACTAGTCCTCCACTCCGCTAGTGCCGAAAGTAGGTCATCTCCATTTGACAAAGAAAGTGTCTTCAAAAGAGAATAACATCCGTTGTTACACAGCTAATAAAGGAAAGAAATGGTATTTGGCCTCAGGTCAGGTTCTTTTCTCCTGTAAGATATGAGCACATACTTTTAGAATCCTCCAGATTACCCAGCCTGAGACATTAAAAGAAATTTTACTTCCAAGGATCCTCAATCAGTCGTCATCTCCACCTCCTAGGCTCTTGAGTGCCTGTACGAATAATGCCTGACTGAATATTGCTATATATTTCCTTAATTATACAAAAAAAGTTCCCCCAAAATTTACAGAAATAGTTACATTAAAATTTAGAGTATACTGTACTGCCCTTGTTCCCTTAAGATAACTACTGTTTATAATTTGCTATGTAGGGATGGAGAGATAGCTCAGTGGATAAGCACCTTCCTGGCAAGCACAAGGTCCTAGTTTGATCCCCAGTACAAAAAAAAAAACAAAAAAAAAAAAACAAAAAAAAAAAACAAATCTGTGTATCATTCTAGATTGTTTTTGGTAATGCACATGGAGTGTATATGCAGGTACCACCTAGGGCAATTTTATAATCAGTGAGATATTGTGCATAGTGTAACTTTATTTATTCAGTGTGGTACACATGTCTTTCCATATAGGCAGATATGGCAGAGGAAAGTTAATTTTTGTGATGCCTTCATGTGCTTCTGTTTATTTATACTACCAATGAACATTCAGATTATATATAATTTTCTGACAATATCTCATCAAATGATCTGTATTTTCTATGCTTCAAACATTTCTAGATGAACTGCTGCTATGATTAGAGAGAACATTTTAAACTTGAATGCACTACCAAATTGCACTCCCAAAAGATTTCAAATGATACTTCTATTGACAGTATATCAGTGTGGCTGTTTAGTATGCATTATGTCATTATTAAGAACATTTAAATTTTTCTCCAATCTGCTAGCTATCTTTGTAATTTGAAGAGTATATTTAAGACTGATTAGTTTCAGTTCTGAGTCCAAAAGGGCTCGCTATCTTTGTTAAAGTTAGAAGAGTGCATTTAATACTGATTGGTTTTAGTTCTGAGTCCAAGAGACTGCTAGACAGCGGAGGCTTCTCCGTGAGGGGAACACTGTACTGTTAGTGGCTTTGAGATACTTCCTATCAGAAAAGCAAGAGAAGAAGAAACTAAATATGGTTGACACTGTCTTTCTGGTCTTGGTCAGTTGTCAATCTCTTCTTTCAATCTCTTTCTCTCTCTCTTTCACATACACACTCACTTTATTAAATTGTAATAGACAAATAACAAACTGCACATATTTATAATACACAATTTAAACATATCTATGTATCTATGAAATCATTACCATACCCAAAGTAACTAGGATTTTTGCCACCTGAAAATTTTTCTAGTGCCTCTTTGTGATTAATTCTGCCTTCCACTGCTTCCCCAACCAACGCTTATCTTATCTATAGTTCTTTATCTTATCTAAAAATGCTATAGTATATGGACTTACATATACTATAGCATTTTTCATTCATAATAATTATTTGAAGATCAGCCATATTGTTACATATGTGAATAGTTGGTTTTTTATAGCTAAATGATAGTCCATTTTCTAAAAGTACTATGATATATACTATTATATATTCATGCATTCATCTGCTGATGATGACATGCTAAGCTACTGTGAGAATTCAGGCACATGTTTTGTGTGATTTGTACATGTATGTATGTGGGCATTCATGGAACAAAGAATTTTTCCATGCTGAAGCCAATCCTGCCCTCGTGAGAAAAAAGTATTATTATGTAAAGGGAGCTTCGGTTTTGTCTAATTTTCCTTAACAGCTCTTCTTTTACTTGGACAAATATTTAGGAATGGAATGGCTAAGTTGCCTGGTGTAAGAATGCTTAACTGCTAGAGGTTTCCCAGAGCACTCTTACAATATTATATTCCCACCAGCAGTCCAGCCCATCTCAGCTAAGTTTTCTACACTTATCCTTGACTCTTAGCCATCTTGGTGGGCATGTAATGATGTCTTACTGTGCTTTTCATTGACATTTTTCTGGAAATGAATTTGAGTGTTCTTTCAGGACCTTAAAGGGCATTACTTATTTATACATTTGTTTTTGATAAGTGTCTATTCAAATTCTTTGCCTTTTCAGATTGTCCATTTTATTATTATATTGATTTATTAAAGGAATCTACTTTTTTTCTCTCTCTCTGCAAAACAGTAATTACTCTAAGACTATTAATTGAGGATTTCCACCTTACTGCACTTTTAAAATACTGTATATATTAGATTCTGTTACATGCAGTGGTCAATTTCTAAGCTTCATTATGTCCAAATGATCTCTATGTTATAATTTTGTTGATACCAAAGTAATTTAAAATTGATTTGATCTCAAATTTTAAGTAGACAGCTCTCTTTCATTAACTTGCTTCATTAACTTTCTCCCCAACCCGTACATTTAAGACTGAAATTTGGGGGGGCCGGGGAGATGACTCAGTGGAATAAGGGCTTCCCTGGCAAGTGCAAGGGTCTGAGTTCAATCCCCAGTTCTGCCAAAAAAAAAAAAAAAGACTGAAATTTTCTTTGTTTAGTAGTACCTGCTCACAGTGCATGCTATTTGCATTCCTTATGGGGAGCTGGTACATGTACATAACACATTTTACTTCATTTCACAAATAGTTTGAAATAATTTCTACATAAAATTTAGTCTTCTCCCTCAAAAATAGGCTATGTAGCTCTTTTTATTTTTGTCATTCATTAAAACTTAATGTAGTTTTCTTCATGGAAGGACAATATATTTTTGCTAATTATGATCATTGTGCACATGGAACATCAATTTACATAAGAAATCTATTTAGTTTTGTAATTTGATTTATGTATGTCTACTTCACTGAATTAAAAAATTCCTCAGTAATTTTCTAATAATTCTGTGATTGACTTTAGGTAGTTAGTAATGTTTCACTTTTCTATTAACAATTGGGAAATCTCTAAATAACTTATTCTCAAAATAACTATTTTTGGTTTATTTCATTTTATAGAATATGCTAATCAAAGCTGACATCATTATCAGTATTCTCAGTGGAACACTTCAACAAGATTTTTCACGGTTTCCAATAAATTTTCTATAATTTCTCCATATTTCTAGATCATTAAATTTGTACTTTTAACTACTTTTGGATATGCTAGTAGTGTTTTACTTTCCTCTTTACTCAGCGAATTTTGAATTTTACCTTTGATTTATTACTGTTAATTTTTTTCCCTTTTACTTAATGATGCAGTGAACTGAATACGTATATTCCCTCACCCTACACCGTCTTTGTTGATATCGTATAGTCTTTTGTTCACATACTGTTGAATTCAGACAGATGTATACAGACGGATCCCATTTCATGAGATTGCTGTCCTGGGCAGTTGTCCCCGAGATTGGGGGCTTCTCCCTTCCATCCCTCTGGGGACATCTGGGAATCTGAGTGTTTATTTTCACTGGCCACAGTGACTGGCAGGGCAACAATTAGGAGTGGGTGTCTGCTGGCTTTTGCCGGGGTAATGGCAGGGTGCTAAGTGCTCTGTAATTCAGGCAGCGACCACATGCAGTAGAGTTTTTCCGTCTCTGAAGCCTGTCCTGTTCACATTGGGAAAAATAATGTATAATTTTGTAGAGGAAGATATTGTTTTGTCCTGTTTTTCACAGTTTATTTTAGAATGAATTGAAAACTTATTTTAAAAAAATTCTAATGCTTGTAACAGTGTAAATTCTATGCTGAAAAATAGAATTTATTAAATTTAATCCATAAATCCATTCTTGTAGCTTTGATAGAGGTAAAGAACCTTGTTAAAATTATATTCTTTTTTTTATTGGAACCAGGGATTGAACTCAGGCCCAGGGAAGTGCTTATTCTACTGATCCCTGGCCCCTAAAATTATATTCTTTTGTGCATATATTGAGAGTTTCAAACTATGTCATCAATTTTTATAGTTTTTGTGTCTTATGAAAGCATCAATTTTAGTAATATTTTTCAAATATGTTGGTAAATACTCATATAACTTTCATCAACTTGTGCTTGTTCATCATCTATTATTATTTTTCCTTTCTGACTTCGTTTCCTTGATTATAATTTTAAGAAATTTGTCACTTTTTTCAAATGCTAGATTTGTTGTCTTGATCAAGTTTTTATTTTTTCTTTCCTATTTTAGTAACAAATTTCAATTTTGTCATCTTCAGAAGCCTCCACCACCACCAAAATCTCCTCATTCCAATTAAATCTGTTTTATTTCTTTGTTATTTTTATTTATTTAATAAAAATATTTCAGCCTTCACAACACAGACTATGATAGAGTTATGAACTTAATTTTAAGAAATTAGTAGACCATTACAACATCCCTCCTCTTGATTGAGTTCATACAATTTAATTTGGATAAATTCAATCACTTGATTAGGGTACACATTTTGTAGTACTGGAGTTGCTATTGATTGTTTTATAACCAAAACCTGCTATTTGAGTGCAGCAAACAACCTAAATCTGTTTTGAATTTCAAGCAGCTCAGCTGATGTCTTGTTAAATTTAATGCTGGTAGTTTTGAGCTATCTTACAATTTAACAATTTTAAGATAATGGTTTGTGATAAACAGAAAAGTCTTACAGTGAGAAGTATATTTCCCTCCTTCCTTCCTTCCCTCCCTCCCTCCCTTCCTCCCTCCATATCTCTCTCTCTCTCTCTCTCTCTCTCTCTCTCTCTCTCTCTCTCTCTCTCTCTCTCTCTCTCT
>PVKA01008020.1:0-56497 GCA_004027165.1 Ctenomys sociabilis
TTAATATATATATATATATATATATATATATATATATATATATATATATATTTAGAGAGGGAGACAGAAAAAGAAAGAGAGAAAGGAGTACTAGTTAGTGTTAAGGAACAATAAAAGAGACCGTTATGTTAAGCAAAATAAGCCAGACTTGGTCAAATATTGCAAACTTTCCCTTATATGTGGAACCTGAAAAAAGAGAACATGAAAGTAGGAGGAAGACTATTATTACAGAAGAGCAAGAATAAGGTGAGGGGCCCAGAGTGGGTCATGGGCAGAGCAGAGATGAGCAGAGTGCACATGCTGAACCCCCCCCCCAGTTGTGCAGCTGGGCTACGATGTGGCCAGGGAGTGCCAAGATACTAGGAGGGACCCCGGATCGGTTACAGGCTTGTACAAATCCATCAAAACGGAACCTGTGCATCTGTACAGCCAATATAAGAAATAATATACACCCCACCTCATTTCTATGCCTGTGGAAACAGAGAGTATACAGTCTGATGCATGGACTTAGCTGCATGAAAATTCTAAAAACCCCATCAGCAAACTGGATCAAGCAATGTGTAATACAGATAATATGCGATGAGATAAGGCTGGGTTTATTCCAGGATTATAAGTTTGATTTGGCGTTAGCAAGTCAATTACTAGTAGTACATTGCATAACAACATTAAAGGAGAAAATTCATATTATTTCAATAAATGCAGACAATGTATTGATAAAATTCAAAAATTAATTGTGAATTTTTAAAAATACTGCCTCTTACACCAAAAATAAAAGGTAATTTCCATGCACCACTAAGAACCTCTGCAAAAGGTTGTTAAAACAGCACATAATGGTGACATGTTGGATGCTAAGCAATATTATTTTTGTTTATTAAGGTTTCAGAAGTTCTACCTAATAGGACAAAGAAGAAGGGGGAAAAGGTAAGAGAAAAAAATTAAAAATTAAGAGAAGGAAAAAAATTAAAAACACAACAGCTGGAAAGAAACATACAAAATCATCATTTGCTGACTGAATACCTAGAAATTTCCAAGGAATAAATATATAATATTGAAATTAATAAAATTTAACAAGGAAGCTGTTTTTAAAAATGAAAACACTCTAAATATAGTGAAGAATCCTGGACTGACTTCCAAAACAGAAAAAAAAAATTTAGTGGAAAAACTTGGGAAATCCAAATTAAGTCTAGACAAGACTCTACTTGTTAATAATACGCCAATATTGATTTCTTAGTTTGGACAGATGGACCATGCTTACATAAGTTGTTAATATTAAGGAAGACTGGGTGACTGGCATACAGAAACTATATCATGTTTGTAATCTTTCTAAAAATTTAAAATTAATCCCAAGTAAAAAGTTTATTTATAAAATGTTTTAAAAATGAAAATAATTATAAAATTGTGCTTCTACAAAGCAGTACAAAAAAATCTTGAAAAAAAATTTTTGATCTTTTTGAGACAGGATCTCACTATGCAGTTCAGGCTGGCCTTGAGTTCACTTTGTGGCCAAGGCTGGTCTTGAACTTGCAATGATCCTTCTGCCTCAGCCTGCCAAGTGCTGGGCTTACACATCTGTGCCACCACACTCAGCCCCTACACATAAAAATGTATAGCTGGGGGCCGGGGAGATGACTCAGTGGAATAAGCGCTTGCTTAGGTAAGCGCAGGGAACAGGGTTCAATCCCTGGTTCCCCAATCCACGCTGGCCCCGCCTTCGGGTGTGCAGAGCCAGCGATGCAATCCGGGCATAGTGGCGCGCACCTGTAATCCCAGCACATGGGATGCAAAAAGCAGGAAGATCACTATGAATGTGGACTGCATACATAGTGAGACCCTGCACCAAAAAAATAGAAAAAAGCAAAAAATGTATAGCTGGGGGCCGGGGAGATGGCTCAGTGGAATAAGTGTTTCCCTGGCAAGCACAAGGACCTGAGTTCAATCCCCGCTTCCACAAAAAAAAAAAAATGTATAGCTGGGCATGGTGGCACATGATCTTAATGCCAACACTTGGGAGGCTGAGGCAAGAGGATTTCTGTGAGTCCAAATCCAGCCTGGGCCACCTAGTGAGTTTAAGTTCAGACTGAACTACATAACATGACCTTGTCTCAAACAATAAAAGGTAGAAAAGATGAAGAGTAAGTAAGACCATTCTCCTTCTTTTCCTCTTCCTCCTCCACTTCTTCTTCTTCTTCTTCTTCTTCTTCTTCTTCTTCTCTTCTTCCTCCTCTTCCTCCTCCTCCTCCTCTTTCTTTGTTTCTTGAAACACAGCCTCCTTACACAGTTCAGACCAGCCTTATACTCACTATGTAGTCCAGACTGAACTCAAACTCACAGTAATCCTCCCAAGTGCTGAGATTATAGATGCGCACCACCATGTCTAATATAAGTAGGATATTCTTGAGGAGTAGGCAGAAATATTTGCTGTACAAAAAGAGTTTCTAGAAACCAGGCCTAATGGCACACTCCTATTTGTGCAGCTTCTAGGGAGATAAAAGTAGGAGGATCCCAAGTTTCATTCCAATCTGAGAAACTCTGTCTCAGAATAAAAATGTATGGACATAGTGATGCATATCTATAGTCCCAGGCTTCATGAGGGTGAGGCAGGAGAACCACCATGAGCTCCAGGCCAGCCTGTACTACATAGTGAGTTCAGGATTATAGTGAGACCCTGTCTCAAAACAAAACAAAAAAAAATACTAAAATCAAAAATAAAAAGGATAGCCGGGCATGGTGGCGCATGCCTGTAATCCCAGCACTCGGGAGGCTGAGGCAGGAGGATTGTTGTGAGTTCGAGACCAGCCTGAGCTACAAAGTGAGCTTAAGGCCAGCCTGAGCTGCATAGTGAGACCCTGTCTCAAAAAGACAAAAAAAAAATAAAAAAAAAAAAAAATAAATAAAAAGGATTAGGGGTGCAGCACAGTGGTATAGCATTTGTCTAGTGTATTTTAGGCCCTGAGTTCTATCCCCAGCACGACAGAAACAAAATACAAAAGATAGCTCCTAGAAGCCTGGGGATGGGATGTTTTCTAAAGAAGAAACAAAACATAAATAAATAAACACATAAATAAATAAGTAAATACAGCTAAATTTGAACAAAGACTATGCTACAGAAAACATCTAGTATTGATTGACAGTACTGGTTAGATGCCAGACTCTGATTTCTCACAGTATTGCAAAGAGGCAAATCATGTGTGTTTGCCGCATTAACAATACACAAAGATTGAGCAGTAAGGACAGGCTGAAGGGGCTAGCTAGTGGTCGGCCCAGAACTTGAACCTAGACTATTTGGGTCAATAAGTTAATCACTGTGGTCTACTTAAGAACATAAGTAAACTCAGTGACAAGGTGACTTTTGAATTTTGGTTGACTTATCAATGTTGCTTAACAAGTGCAATTAGTAACTAAAATCTGATGAAGAAAAATTCTATTCAGATGTGAAACAAATATGGCAAGATTCTGATAGTGTATAGGGAAAGAGCATGCATTTGACTTTGACACTGGGTAATTCTTTATCAAATAATAAAGGAATTTATCACCTAGACGTGGTGAGACAGAGTTGTATTTCCTCTTGTTGGGTGAATAGTGTCTCACCCCTAAAAAATATATGTTGGAATCCTAATCTCCATTATCTCAGGTTATGACCTCATTTAGATAGGGGTCTTTACAGAGAAAATGAATCAATGCTAGGTTAATTATGTTTATTGCTGTGGACCCCCAGTCAATATGGCAAATGTTCTAAAAAAAAAATAACATCACTAGTGTCCTAAAACAAGCTAGGGGGGACATTTGGACATTTGGATGCTGTGTGAATACTGACATTGGGCTGTCAGAAATCAAGAAACTATCTAGATGGGAAAGAGGTCTGGAAGAAGTCTTTGCCAAGTGACCACCCTAGGAAAGTGTGGCTGGATTAGTTGGGGTTTTCTAGAGGAGCAGAGTCTATAAAATGTATGTGTAGAGTTATTCAAGGGGACATACTAGGCAAGCTTACAGGATGAGATGTGGGAGCACCCGCAGTGGCCCTGTGCATGTGGGAGAGCTGCAGAGCCCCGTGGCTGCTCTGCCAAGAAGATGGGAGCAGTGCATTAAGGGTGTAGCCCTGCACTTGGCCGGAGGGTTGCTGGCATATGTCTGTGTTGGCAAGATGCAATGGAAGAAGCTAGACCTCTGGAGACCAATACCCAGAGCTGACATGAGCGCAGGGTGCCGCTGTTCAGGAAGCCTTGAGCTCTTCAAGGCAGGTGCATTTTCTTCTCTCCCTTTTTTCTCTACCATTTGGTGCCACCCCCAACCGGTGGGTCTTCCCCTCAATTTGCTGACCTACCTGTCAATCATCCAGAGACACACTAGATCTGTGCTTCATTAATCAGCAAGGTATTTTTTTAATCTATCCAAGCTGACCTATCAGGATTAAAGGTCAGTTTATCAGCTGAAACCTGTAATCCCAGCACTTGGTAGGCTGAGACAGGAGGATCCATTTCAAGTTTGAGACCATTCTGGCCTACAAAGTGAGCTCAAGTCAGCCTGAACTTCATAGTGAAACTCTGTCTCAAAAATAAAATCAATTAATTAAATCTTTAAAAATTTGGAGGTCTCCCACTTCATAATCTCAGAACTCAGTACAAAACTACTAGTCCTGTTTCAGGTCCTCCTTTCCAAGATGACAAAAAAAGAAGGACCAACGGTTGTGCCAAAAAGGGCCACAGTCATGTGCAGACTATTCACTGCACGACTGTGCCTGGTACAGACCCAAGGACAAGGCCATTAAGAAGTTTGTCATTAGGAACATAGCGGAGGCCATCGCCACTGGGGACATTTCCAAAGCGAGTGTCTTCCACGGTCATGCGCTTCCCAAGCTGTATGTGAAGTTGCTTTCCTGTGTGAGTTGTGCCATTCACAGCAGAGTGGTCAGGAATCGATCTTGTGAAGCCTGCAGTACCAGACTGCTCCACCCCGATTTAGACCTGCTGGTGCTGCCCTGAGACCTCCACCAAAGCTCATGTAAGGGAGCTGGGTCTTAATGGACTGAAGAAAACTCTATTGAGAAAGAAATAATAAATGGAATGTTATACTTAAAAAAAAAACTACTAGAATCAAAGCAATGATGCACACACACACACACACACACACACACACACACACACACACACCAATGTAATAGAATAGAGAGCCCCAAGTTAAACCCTTACAGACATGCTAATAACTTTCTACAAAGACACAAGATTCAATGGAGAAACCACAGTCTTCACCAAAGAATGCTGGGAAAACTGCTACCCACATATTAAGGAGTGGGTTTGTATCTTTACTATATAAAAAAGTTAACTCAAAATTGACCTAAAACTGGGGAGATGGTTCGGTAGAATAAACACTTGCCTGGCAAGTGCAAGGTCCTGAGTTCAATCCTCAGTGCTGCCAAAAAATAAAATAAAATAAAAATTTAAAACATTGACCTAAAACTATAAAACACCTAAAAGCGCACATAGGGAAACTTCATGACATTGGATTTGGCAATGATTTCTTGGATATGACACCACAAGCCCAGGCATCAAAAACAAAAACAGGTAAGTTGGGCTACATAAAAATAACTTTTGACCAGGCAGGGTGGTACACACACATGCAATTTTAAGTTGGGAGGCTGGGTGGGAGGATTATGAGCTTGAGCTCTTATTTCCAAAATACTTAAGAAAAACAGAAAATAATAAATATCATCAAGGACCTAGGAAAATTAAAAGCTTTGTGCATTGTTGTTGGGAATATAAAACGGTACAGCTGTTATGAAAAACGAATACATCATTTCCTCAAAATAATTAGAAATAAGGGCCAGCTGATTAGTTCAGCAGATTAAAGCGCCTGCAAGCAGGCACAGGAATGGGGGTTTCCATCAGGGACCTGCCTTGCTGGCTCCTCCCCAGGGATGCACTGAGACTGCAAGTGAGACTGGGCATGGTGGTGCGTGCTTGTAACCCCAGCTCTTAGGAGGCTATAAACAGGAGAATCACTATGAGTCTGATCTTGTAGTGAGACCCTGAGCACCCTGTAAATCCTTCCCTAAAATGTAGCAAACAAACAAACAAACAAATAAAACACCACATCAGCCAGTAATTCTTCTGGCTCGCATAGCCACAGCAGTTGAAATCAAGATCCCAGAGAGATGCAAGTGCACTCATCTTCACTTGATCCTAGCCAAAAGGCCGAGGGGCGACACACCCATCTTCATAGTGACGTTATTTACAGTGGCCAAGGGTTGAGCAAGCCAATGCCCATCAACAAAAGAAAAGGCGAAAAGGAGTACATCCACACACTGAAACAGGACTCGGCCTCAGCAGGAAAGAAGCTCTGCAGGGTAGGTGAACCTGGGCTCATTATTCTGAGTGAAATAAGAGTAACATAAAACTAGAATACAGTACTGTATGCTGTTTGTGTGAGATACTGAGAATAGCCGAAATCACAGAGGTGGAAAGAGGAATGCTGACTGTCAGGTGCTGGGGGAGGAGGAAAGGAAAGGGTTTATTTGGTGCAGAGTTTTCATTTTCCAACGAAAAGTGAGTTCTAGAGATGGATGGTATGGTATCTGTTCAACAGTGCAATATACTAGGGCCGAGGAGAAAGCTCAGGAGAATCAGCGCTTGCCTGATAAGCACAAGGGCATGAGTTCAACCCGCAGCTCTGAAAAAAAAATGCTGTGTACTTACTACTGAGCTGCACATTTATTTTCATTTTTTATTATTTTAATTTTAGATGCAGGGTCTTGCTACACTGTTCAGACTCATAGTGATTCTCCTGTCTCAGCCTCCCCAGTGCTGGGATTACAGGTGTGCATCACCACGCCCAGTTCTGGGGCCAGCAGCAAGGTGTGTGGTACCAGGGATTAAACTTGGGACCTTGCATTTTGCAGGCAGGCACCAAGCTGTCTCCCCACCCCTGAGATGCACATTTAAAAGTGTTTAAGACAGAAAATTGCATGTCATATGTATGCATATTACCATAAGGGGTTTTTTTTTTTGTATTTTAGGGAAGGGTCTACAGGGTGTTCAGGGTCTCAGTACTAGAGTGGACTCCTAATCCGCCTGTTTACAGCCTCCCAAGGGCTGGGATTACAGGTGCACCACCACGCCCAGTCTCAATTGCCATCTCAGTGCACCTCTGGGGCAGGGACGGCACAGCAGGCCCAGGGATCAAACCCTGAGTCCCTGGGCCTGTGCAGGCATTTTAATCCGCTGAGCTATTTGGACTGGCCCTTACCAGAACTTCAGTTATAAAACAGCTGTCAGGAGATAGGGTAAGGGAAAGGAGACAGAGATGACAAAGAGATGCACAGCACTGAATTTCTCATCTCACAACATGGAAAATCAATTGAAAGAATCTAAGTTAGATAATCTAAACACTGGGAGGCTGAGGCAGGAGGATTGCCATGAGTTTGAGGCCAGTCTGGGCTACAAACAGTAAGTGTAAGGCCAGCCTACACCACATAATACAACCTTGTCTCAAAAACGTTTTTAAGAATAAAAAGATAACATGAGCAGCATAGATATATTATTTGGCACTGAAGGCAGCATGGTGGCACACGGCCGTAAGCTCAGCTATGGGGGAGGCTGAGACAGGAAGATCAAAAGTTCAAGCCCAGGTGAGAAGCATAGAAAGACCCTGTCTCAAAATAAAATTCATAGTACTGGGAATGTCACTCAATGGTACAGTGCTTGCCTAGTGTGCGTGAGACCTTAGGTTCAATTCTGGGTTCCTCACCAAAAGAAATATTTCTATTTTGGTTGGGTATGACACCACATGCCTATAATTCCAGTACTTGGGAGGTTGAGGGAGGAAAGCCATAGAACTCTAGAGTAGCTTGGGTCCCCCAGAGAGACCCTGTCAACGAAGGGGGAGGGAAAGGAAGAGAGGGATGTGGAAGAAAGGAAGGAAAGGAAACAGAGTTGTGAGAGTAGCTAAAATTGGACTAAAAACCGCCATAACTTAAGAAATGAAGCAAGAAAGTACAAGTTCAATTTCTTCTTGCTTATTGGAAAAAACAATTTGATACCATCTAAAACCAATACATCAAGCTGGGTGTCTGCCTGTAATCCCAGCACTTAGGAGCCTGAGGCAAGAAGGTCATCAGGAGTTTGAGGCCACTCTATGCTATGTAAGGGAATTCAAGGCCAGACCTGTCTCAAGAAAATAAAGATAAAAATATATCAAGAAGTAGAAATAATAAACATATGACTGGGAATGGTGGTAGTGAAAGGGCCCCCCAACCCTCCCTCATCCCCTCCACATCAGCAAGGTGCTGTAGCGCTTGCTTCCCCTGCACAAACTCAACGGCACTCCTGAACTGTTGCCTTCTCTGGGAGCTTGGCTCCAGATCCCCTGCTCCCTTGCTCCCCTCCCCGTGCTCCTCCTCTGGCCTCTCTGCATGCAGCTCCACACCACTGAGCTCCTATGCAGCCAGCGCTGACTCACGGTCCTTTCTGACTGGGCAGTGAGAGTGTTGGAAGGAAGTTGTAGAAATATCAACTGTCTGCTTGTGCAGAAAAACTATCTGAAGACGTCTGTAGCGGCTACAGAGCTCTCTCTGTGGCTGGGTTACAGATGAAACTTTTCTGTGTGATTCTCAGCACTTGCTCAAATTCTGTAGAGTATTACTTTTTTACACTCTCATTAAAAGTTATAGCTCCTCGGAAACAAAATAAATTTTAGCATGTATCCTGGCATAGAATGACTTTAAAAATGGCTAATTCCATCTCTTTAACTCTGAATGTAGATGACATAGATGTAGCTTTTACTTTGGGGTGTCGGGGACACTTAGTATAGCCAGTGAAAGCTGGACGTGCCCTCTCCATAAACATCTGTGTGTGTGCTTGTGGGCGTGCTCACACACACTCACACACACACACACACACACACACACACACACACACACACTTATGTGTGATTATTTCAGGATAGAAAGATTGAATGAATGAGCCTACAAAACTTAACAACAGGCTTCTCTCGGGTGCCCGGCACCCCTTTACACCATCAGGTGGCAGCAGGCAAGGCCGAGCGGTACCAGTGCAGACAATGCCCCAGCCAAGGCCCACGTGGATCCCCCTGCCGGGTCCTCAGAGCACTCCGGCTGCCAACAAGCTCCAAGGAGGATCCAGGCCCACGCTGAGCTCACCTGCTCAATAAATGCTGCTTTCCCTGAGCTGGATCCAAGGAACAGCTGGGACAAATCAGGACTGATTTCAGGCTCAAATTAGCCGTGGCATTCACCAAGTTCGGGAGACAACAAGAGGAAGGAATGGGGTGGGATGCAGAGGGTGAGGGTAGGGGTCGTTTCAGAGAAAAACAACTTCCTGGAGAATCAGAATTCCTGTCTGGTGCCAAGAACAAGCTGGGAATTCCCAGAATATTTCCTTTTGTTTTTTCCTCTTTGGCATCTGTGCCCTTCCTCAATGCCCTGGCATCTAATAAAAGCTGCCAAGATTCTGTTTGCCGGCCTTCTGCCAATCACCTTTCCACCCCTGCCTCCTTGGAGGATCCACAGGAGAGACTGAACCAGGCCAGAGACTGTACAGCCTGGAGGCCGTCCTGGCTGAGAGGAGGGAGATGGCTGAGTGGCGTGGAGCCGGGCTGCGTGGCCATTCCACGGTCTCCGTACAGACTTGGGAAGGGGAAGGTCAGTGGGTGCCCAGAGCACCCACCTGGTGGCACTCGGTGACTAGCATTCCAGGCGGGATGCACTGCTTACTCCTGGCAGGGTTCACTCGAGGCTGCACCACTCAGCAGGGACTTTCTTCCTCCCCTGCCCCAGGACAAATGGGGAGGATGGTGTCCTGCAAGAGCTCTGGGCTTCATTTTCTGATTCGTCCCTATACCTCATTCTACACTGAAAATTTTGGGGTGCCCTTGAAATAAGAGAATAAGGGGAAAATGCTGTATTACAAACACTGTGTTTCCTCTTGCCAAATAATCTGCAGGGATGATAACAACACGGATAATTACTACTATGTTTGTGTTTCTGTGCACCTCGAATTCCTCAGCTTCTCAGGCCCACTACAGCCGTACGAGAGAGATACTACTGTGTCCATTTTGTAGATGCAAACACAGGCTAAAATGTGCCTAAAGCCACACTGGATTTGCGGAGGGAGGTACCCTGGATTTGCCCTGGGATGGCTCTGGGACACCTCATCACGTTGCCTCCGAACTAGGAGGGATGACTGAGAAAGTAGAAAATCCCAGTCTGGTATTCCTTGGAAGCCGCCGACGGGGTCTTGTGGTCACTCTCCAGGGTTTCTTAACTGTACCTTGGGACCCACACAGTGTGCAGGGTCACAAGCAGCCGTTGGCCCTGCCATTTCCAGCGGTATCCACACCTGCACCTGGCAGGCTCTGGGACCCTAGGGAAGGGGCTCCAGGACCAGCTGCTGGCTGGGTGAGTTAGATCAGCTCACCAAAAGTCACAGCACTGTTGTGCAGCCCTGAGCGGACTTCCCGGGCTCCGTATTCCCAGGGCTGGCTCTGGTCTAGAGCTTCCTACAGGATCAGTTCTAGCCCTTCCACTCAAGCAGGTGCAAGGTACCAGCCAGACACACTGACCATCTGCTGCATTTGTGATTTAAAAAAAAAAAAGTCCCCATCACCCTCCGCCGCATACATGTATGCCCCCGAGAGCTCCTTGTTTCCTTACCACAATGGCTTTCCTTATCTGACCGAGAACAAAGCCATTTTAAGCCGCAGCCTGTACAATCCTCACCAGCTATTTCCAGGCATTTGTAAGAATCCCTTTCATTCACATGGGTCCCTTTCTGCTCTGACAATGTTGTGAGGCTTTTCAGCAGCCACCTCCCCCCCTCCCTGTAGCTTGGACTGGTGCCCCTCAGACCCCTGTGGCTCTCTCTCGGCTTTGCTCTCTCCTCTCTGCTCCTTCCTTTCATGGTGAAGATTGATCTCTGCCCAGCAGGCTGTGTGAAGTTTCCTGGCACAAGGCTTTCATCTCCCGCCTGCCTTTTCTGGGGGCTTCAATCGGAGCGCTCTGTGGGAGAACCCGTCCCTCTCTCACTCCCCAGCCCAAGAATGCACCTCCGTCGTACACATTAGGCTAAGCAATTCCTACAAATATCAGCCCACCAAAAGGTGGCCTCATTTGGTGACTGTATTACCTGCTACCGTCTAGAGACAGTGTTTTCCTCTAAAGGTTCATGTGCCGCAAGCCTGGCTTCAAGTACAATGTTACTGTGGTGATGGGGCCTTTGGAATACAGGAGAGGGGCTCTAAGATGATATTTTTCTGAAAGGAACGACACCACACTTGAGCATAGTTTTAAAATTTTATTTGTTTATTTATTCTTAATTATATTTTTTGGTGCTGTGGATATAACCCAGGGCCTTGTACATGCTAGATAAAAGCTGTGCCACTGAACTCTATCATGAGTCTATGTGTGTGTGTGTGTGTGTGTGTGTGTGTGTGTGTGTGTGTGTGTTCTTAAGGGACTGGATTTGTTACCACGAAAACAGATTTTATAAAAGGAAGTTGCTTTCCTTGGTGCTCTCTCTCTTGCTTGCTTTGCACACCATGTTGCGATAAGCCAGAGATCCTGCTGTAGTTTGGGCGTGGAGTGTCGCCCAAAGGCTTGTGTGGCAAAGAGCCATCCCCAGCCCAGAAAGCTACTGGGAAGCGGTGGGACCTTTAAGGGGTGGGGCCTAGCGAAAGGAAGTTAGGTCACTGGGCCGCGTGTCCTTGGGGGGGACCTGGGAGCCAAGCCTCTTCCCTTTCTTTTCAGTCCTGGTCACCAGGAAGTTAGCAAGTAAGCAGTTGTCTCCACCACTCTGTCTTGTCACGAGATGCTGTGGCATCATGGGCCCAAAGCAACAGAGGCCAGTGACCATGGGCTGAAGCCTCTGAGACTGTGAGATGAAATAAATCATTTCCTTTAAATTGATTATATCAGTCACAGTTCCAGAAATCTGACCACTGTAGGACCCTCCCTAGATCCTGGCGCCATGCTGTTGGGCCCTTCCAGACACCAGGAATGTGAGCCCAAGAGACCTCTCCTCTTTGTAATTCACCAGTCTGTGGTATTGTCTCTCTTTGGCAGTATAGACTCCATGAGAACACCCCTCCCCTTCCCCGGTCATGTTTCATATTACGTTCTTTGTCTCTGAGACAGTGCCAAGCTCAGTAAATATCTGCAGGACGTACTAAATTATCATTTGTGAGATTATTACTAGAACCTTCCTCAAGGTTACTGGGAAGGATAATTGACTCAATGCATATAAAAGATCTCAGCCAGGTGTGATGGTTCATGCCTATAATCCTAGAACTTGGGAGGCTGAGGCAGGAGGGTTGTTCTAAGTTGAGGCCAGCCTGGGCTACACAGTGAGTTCAAGGCCAGCTTGAGCTTCACAATGAGACTCTGTTTCACAAAGTCTAATAATAGTAGTAATAGTAGTAGTAGTAATAATCATAATAATCATAATAATCATGATAATCATAATAATCATAATAATCATGATAATCATAATAATCATAATGATAAATCTCACACATGTCTAGCAGGGGCTGAGTTGTCAGCAGACATCAGCTATGACCGTCACTATTCACAAAATAAGAGCAGGACATAAGCCCAGCTTGTGAGGTAACCTCACAGGCTGCCTCACACCAGAGCAGCTAGCGCCATCTGGGGGGAACTGGACAGGCCCCAGCCAGGTCCTGAAGTTTAGCCAGACCTGTCAGTTGTGTGGCAGGAAAGGCCATTTCAGGCCTGTGAGTGAAACATACGGAGGGGGCTGAGGGCACACCAGGGGTAATTTTACACTGGGCTATTTAAGACTAAGTACATAATACTAAAATAAGAGTCCACATGGACTGTTCTAGATGCTTCTTCAAAATAGCCCCAAATTATATTCTTCCTGGGCTAATCTCAAAATGCAATAGAATTTCCTCTCGTCAAAACCATAACTGGAAGTTCACAAGGGCATGGTCACTTTTTCCAAGTCCATTTCTCCAAAACAAACACTTTTTCAACTATTTTAAATTGCAACTACTTTAAATTATATATTGAGGCTAGCCAGATAGCTCTGCAGATTAAAGCACCCGCTTAGGCAGGCGCAGAGGCTGGGGCCCCACCCACCCCCGGGGCCCGCTCAGATGGCAATTGAGGCTGGTGTGGTGGCATGCTCCTGTAATCCCAGTGCTAGGGAGGCTGGAAACAGAGGTTCACCGCAAGGCCAGTCTGTGTAGTGAGACCCTGTAGACCTGAACTAAAAAATACACTAAAATAAATAAATAAATAATATATTGACATGGTGGGTGTCTTAGTTACTGTTTACTCATTGCTAGGACAAATAGCCAACACTCAAAATGAAGAAAGGAAAGGTTTATTTAGCTCACAGTTACTGGACGGTTCAGTCCCTATTCCGCCGGCTCTAAGGCAAAGCACAACAGTTCATGGGTCAGAAAACAATGGAGAGCAGAGGAGCAGCAGCTGTGGCGTCCATCAAGCCTCTCTCTTCCTTCTACGCTGACTGCAAAGGCTGGCGCTCCAGGGTGAAGCTCAAGCTCCTCCGAAGACTGGCACTTCTCCAAGGAAGCGGGGCAGGGCAGGGCAGGGCAGCAGAAAGCCTTCTTCAATTCCTTCACATACACTTTTTGTGCTGGATCACTCTGGGGCAGCCTGTGGCCCTAGAGTTGAACCAATTGCACCCCAGTAGCACCCTAGGTCAGGCCCTACCCCCAGCCAAGTTGAAACAATGTATCAACTACTACAGTGAGATTTAGAAATTTATTTGTTTTTAGAAATTACACATTTTTAAATTGATTTTATTGAAGAACAAATAGCAATGAAACAGTTTCAAGACAAATTAACAGGACAGATTCGATAAATTACTACATTGCAAACTGTTTTCGTAATGTTTTAGTGTTGTACAAGGTGGAGAGTCAGAAATTTAAAATGGGTGTGGTGGCATGTGTCTATCACCCTAGCATTCTGGGGAGCTGAGGCAGGAGGTTTGTAAATTCAAGCTTAGCCTAGGCCATTTGGAAACTTAGCCAAAATCTTATCTCAAAATTGAAAAAAAAAAAAAAAAAGTGGAGGAATGGGGCTGGAGGTATAACTTAGTACAAAGATCAGGAATTCAATTCCCCAATACCATTAAAAAAAAAAAAAGAAAGGCTGGGGAGATAGTTGATCAGTCTAAGCAAGGACCCAGATTGGTACTGCATGCCGTGTGGGCGTGGAATCCCAGACACACTGTGCAGGCCACCGAAACCAGGAGTGGTGGTGCACACCTGTAATCCCAGTGCTGGGGAGGCTAAACAGGAGGATCACTCCGAGTCCAAGCTGCACAGTGAGAGCCTGTAAGATATATGTATGTATATATATCCTATTATTATATATATTATTATACATATTATATATTATATTATAAATTAATATTATATATTATTATATGTGTTACTGTATATATATATATAAGTATGTATCTTGGGCCTAAAATAAGCAGAATGAAGTCCGTAATCACAGCAATTAAGACCAGATCATGAGTCTCATGGATTTTTATCTTACCAAACCTTCTTTCCGCTTTTCAAGCTAACAATAGCCTCTTTTTTTTTTTTAACAATAGCCTCTTGAAACAAAGCCTAGGGCTGGCAAGATAGCATAGCGGTCTAAAGCGCCTGCTTTGGCAAGCTCCGGCAAGCTCTCAGGGATCGCGGTTCGATCCCCAGCACCACATGCCGTGCCAGCCCCTCCCCCAGGGCGGGCTGAGCTGACTCCACCACCACCACCCCCCGCAAAAAAAGAGTCTGTGATGTGTAGCGAGACACTATAATAAATAAATAAGTTTAAAAAAAAAAAAAAAAGGAACAAAGCCTAGATAACTTGCACATTCAACAAAGCAAGAGATAAAACCCTACTATGTGCTGGGTGCTGCTCTAGTCATTGGTGTTAAAATGCTGATCCAGACAGCCAGAAATCCATGCCTCTGGGGCTTGATCCTAGATTCGGACAATTTTTAATTTTCTATTGATAAAGGAACATGTGAGGTTTTCCTGTAACAATGTCTTGGTTTTCTATAAAGGAATCTAAGGCATTAGAACTCAAGCCAAAACTGCGCATGCATCTCAGTGGTACAGCACTTACCCAACATGTGTGAAGCCCTGTGTTTGAGCCTCAGGAACCCCCTCCTTGTGAACTCAAGCTGAAAGGCATTTGCTGAAAGGCATTTGGGGGTAGGAGAAATTAGGAAAACTCAAGCAGAACATGACCATTCTCCTCTTTCTGGTTTCCGTAGTCTTGGCTCTCTGCAACACGAGTCTCTGTGACCAATGTTCCCATCTTCTCACCTCTTATCAGTCTTGCTCAGCAATGCACTGACAACCCACCCATCCTAGGAGTGCAGCAGCATTGTCACAGAAGTCAGTAGCAAAGACCTAAGTGATATGAACATTTTTTAGAAGTGGCCTCTGTGTTTGTTTGTCTAGCAGCCCAGCTGGGCCACTGTTGCTCTTTCTGCTCTTCTGCTCATCCACTGGGTGTGTTGACATTTCCACTCACCTGTAGTTTCATTTCCCAAGGTCTCTAAAGTAGCTCTTCACACCATTTCTGCATTCAAGATGGGAAAGGGAGTTCAAGGTGGAGTCTCATTTTTTCTTCTCTATAAGAAAATTTTCCTAGAAGCCCCAGATAGACCGCATCTTCTGTTTAATGGCCCCAGTTAGGCCACCTGACCACATCTTCTAGCAAAAAGGAGATTTGAGAATTGTGGCTTTCCATTTTCAGCTTTCACAATGGAGGAATAAAAAAAAAAAGAAGGGATCAGTGATGCCTTTGTAGGCAAACAATATTTTCTAGGAAAGCTGCCATAGAGAAATCATAAGATATCAAGCAGAAGTTTGCTTAAAGAAGCTTTCTTTCCCTCGATAAACATAATCTGTTCTTTTAATTTTTTTTTTAATTTTAAAAAGATTATTTAAGCCATCTTAGACAAGTAGAAAAAATTGCTGGAAAATATGGCCCTTTTCAGGCTGAGTCCAAACTAATTGTGAGTTGGACCAAAGTGAGGTCAGTTTGGAAAATCCCAAGACTGGAAAGACCCCACCGGAGGACAGCCACTGTGCAGGACTGTGCACCCACAGGCTCTGAGCACTGCCAGTAATTCAGAACCAGGAGCACAGAGGGTAGGCTAGACTGCGGAGTAAGGCAGAAGTGGAAGATCTTCAGTCAATAAGAACTGTGGCTTCCTCAATTATTAGGACTGAAATCTAGAGGAGAGGTAATTTCTATCTCATGTTGATCCCATACGACCATCAACCCAGGGCACAATTTTTTGGGGAATAAGGTTAGGGCTAAAAAGTAAAGTTCATTTTCCCATCACCTCTGTCCTTTTTCCTAACAAGCTGAATTGTATCCTTTACTCAAGTTAAATAAACACTTTCTACCACCATTATTATGAGTCAAAATCTCTCATTTATGCCAGCTCTTGGGGTTTTGGGCTCCCATACATAGGAAGTTGGAAAGTGATAATCCAGTCAAAACATAAGTTTGGTATAACTCAGGAAAGAGAAAAATCCCAAACAAAGTTTTGTGTGTCTCTGCACATGTGTTTGTGAGAAAACATACCCTCATATAATGTAAAGAGGCCACACTGGCCTGATTACATCCTAAGCTCAAGTCTGTCCTTTGTAGCTCTGACCACATTCAGATGTTTCAATGCAACAAATAATTTTTGATTCCCACAAGGTCTGGCTTTCATTTGAACAAGTTAAACCAAGATATTCTGTGAAGAGAACACAATTCGTCATCATGCTGCTTGTTGTGTGGAAACAACTTTAGTAAAATGAGCCCTGGCATCTGCAACTCATGTCTCTATCCATCCATTCCTCCCCCCACCTGCTCATCTACATATGCACCTGTCTTTCTATCTGTTCATTCTATTCACCCATCACCCATCCACCTGCCCATCCATCCATCCATCCATCCATCCTTCCATCAATAAACATCCATTCCTTTTCTTGGGGGTTTTACTGTTCTTTTTTCTTGTGAAGCAGTACAACACTTTACTCTGCTTAGCCTTCACTTTTCACATGGAATGCTTTTCGCTATTGACCCTTAAAATCCGTGGGCCTTCACTGAGAGACCATGATGTTATTTCCTGCTTTAATTCTCATGGCACTTATCTTTATAACTCTATCTTATTATAAAATAAATTGCTGCCTTCAATATCTCTTCATTGTTGTGCTACATTGTGTTGCTCTTGCTTTGTGTGCTTGAAATATTGCTCTTATCTACTCAAGTAAATGGGAAACTCTGTGGAAAGATAGACTACGGTTTTTCTTCTTTGCAAACTCCCTCCACACTTGGTGTATTGCTTTATCCTAGCACATTGCAGGCACTCAACAAATATACAGTTGTTGATTAGGTTCACAGTGTCTTCACCTGTAAAATGGGGATAATATCGGTGGTAAAGGAATATTGTATTAATTGAAAAAGTGTATATTAAAGAGTTCATAAACTACAAAATCCTGAAGATATTAAAATAATATTGGTTTATTTTAATAAAACTAAATAACTCTTAATGGCCTTATACTCTTTGTAATATGAATAAACCCAACTATAATCAATAAACATCTCATTAGTGCTAACAGAATCACTGGGTCCTGTATAGCGTATTAGAACTACGAAGGCAGATGGAACATAATCACTGCCTGTAAGGCGCTCACGTTTCATCAAAGAGGCAGAAGCATAAGTGGTAGTGACTATACATGAGTCTGAAGAAAGCTCCAGAAACATAGGCACAAAGTACTCAGAGACACTTACAAGATTCTTTACTTCTACCTAGGGAGATTAGGGAAGAATTTACAAAAAGACTGTCATTTGAGGTGAATTTGAAAGATGAATAGGACAGTATAGTAGATGGAGAAAGGAAAGGAACAATCTGCGGAATAAATAATATAGAAGTATGGGGTGTGTCTGGAACAAATGGAGGAAGAACTTCTGGTGACGACCTGAAGTACCAGGGGACAGGGGTGGAAGGACAGACCGAGAACTAGGGTCTTGCTGGGAAAGAATGAGGTGTCAGGGGCTTGGCAAACCATATTAAGGAATGTGAATGACAATGCAAAACCACAGAGGAGAAAAATGATTAGATTAGTATTTCAGCTAAATGGCACTGCTCCCATGGCAAATAACAGAAACCAATTAAAACTGGCTGGAGCAATAAGGATGTGCAGTTTCTCACCTAGCTGGAGTTTGCAGGGATGTAAGCTGCATGTGCAACAAAACCCATTTCTCTAAGACTCATGCTCTTGCAGTGTCTCTGCTCTACAAACACCTTTCATCAGCTTATTCTTGGGTGATTGCAGAATGCTGGCTCTGGTGATAAATCCAGGCACAAACAAATCCCAACACAGGCCCTCAGCCATCACTACCCCCCAGGTCACATTAGGTGGCATGGCCTTGTGATAAGACAGAAGCACTGGTCGTAGTTAGGCTCAAAATGGAGATTAGAAGGGCCAGCCAAATAACTCAGTGCATTAAAGTGCCTGAAAGCAGGTGTAGGGGCTGGGGGTTCAATCCCTGGGCCTTCTGTGCCAGGCCCATCTCCATGGCACACTGAAATGGCAATTGAGACTGGGTATGGTGGTGCACGCCTGTAATCTGAGCTCTTGGGAGGCTGTAAACAGGTGGATCACTATGAGTCTGATGGAAACTAGATACAGGGAGAAACCTTGAGAAGACTTAAGATTCATGGGACAGTATAGTAGATAGAGAAAGGAAAGCAATAATCTTCAGAAGAAATAATATAGAAGTATGGGGTGTGTCTGGAACAAATGCAGGAAGAGCTTCTGGTGCCAACCTGAAGTACCAGGGGACAGGGGTGGAAGGTCAGACCAAGAGCACAAACAACAAGTCTGGCATAAAGTCTGGGGCAGTGCTGTTGGCATGAAGGAGCAGGAGAGCACATCTTATGTAAGAAAAGAACTTGACAATGCATGATACATGGAAGCGAAGACAGAAGTTGAAAATGATAAAAGCTCCCAATCTTGGATGACACAGTAATTAGAGCCCTCTTGGTAGAGATAGGGGCCCTGAGGGTCTACCACCCAATCCCTGCCTCATAAAGATTGAAAGCATGAGGAAGAGCATTCACCTGATATCTCTCTTTTCCCAAGAAGAGAACTTTCCTGTCATGCCACCTACTTCCTGTCACTTAAGAGTTGAAAACCTTGGATACATTTCTATTTCTTCTCTTGAGAAGTAGGTATAATAATCCCCAATCCATGCCTCGTTGCATTCAGGGTTAAACATAGTGCCTGGCATGGAAGAGACATCATGGAGTGATAAGGGATGATTCGAGCATGCTAGGCATAGTCTAGTCACCTGCTCATTCTGTGATCTCAATCCAACTGCTGGGCTTCAGCCCACTGAAACATAGTATACACATCTGTCAGATGGGGCAAATACTATTCACGGGATTTCTAAGTTAACTGAATTAGAAAAATATATCAAGTGCTAATGTGGAAAACGAATGGCTTTAGGCTGTCTAAAGGAGAGTGATGAAAGTCTTCTCCAGAGAAGCAGAAAGCCTGGGTTGCTCTTCTCCTCTCCCTGGAGGCTGAGGCTGGGAGATGTGGATTCCGTGAAGATGTTCATACTCCTAGACTTTGCATAAAAGTGAGGAGGAGGGCTGAGGCAAGAACAGAGGACCAGGATGGAGTAGGACCAGCTAGAATCTGTTAGGACCACTTAGGACCAGCTAGGGGTTCACAGTAATGGGCAGTTTCAGAATCCAGAATGGCTGTTTTGAGACCACAGGAGTTGGCCTTCTGCACTCTGGTCTCTTGATTTAATGCAAGGCCTGCTCTATGGCCCGCTTTCTTGTCTTTGACTGAAAAGTGCCATTTTGTTTCTGCTTATGTGCTTCATCTGGTTATCTGTGCTTTTTGAGAAATCTATAATCTACCCAATAGCATCAAAATTAGGGTTAGTTTCCCACTTTAGTCAGCTTCAGTGATTTTCTGTGATTATGACTGATAATCTTAATTACAGAAGTGCCTAGCTTAGTGCCTGACCTATACTGAGAATTGAATATTGGTTTCTTTTTCCGATGGATTCGCTATTCACAACCTCTTCTCTTCCAGCCTCTCACCAAATAGTGCTGTGATCAGAGGAAAGAAACCCTCAAATTTGTGAACAGCTTGCAATGTCGAATCACTTCATTTATTATTTCCCACAAAAGATAAGCCTACAGAGGAAGGGTGAGTCCTGAGGTGATCTTTAAAAATTTATAATTTTTTCAGGACCAACATAAACTTCTTCACCTAACCCCAAAACATGGTGATCAGGAGATATCTGTGAATGCAGCCCTGAGAAGTAAATTTGGGGACACAAAGATACAGAATGACTCATTTGCATGGTTATGGTCTTCTGGATTTCATAAACACAGAGCCCTGATAGGCCTAACTAACCACCCAGAAAGAGTAGAACGTACACAAGGGCCCATGAAAGTTCTGTTCAATCTGTGCATAGCAGAGCTATATCAGATAGTAAAAAAGACACTGGAGACCCTTAGAGGGTCCTTAATAATCTTGATTGAACACTGCCACTGGCACTCAGAGATAGAGCATTGATTGATTGGGTTCATAGCAAACCACAGAACTTCTTTAGCCCACAGGTTCTCTTCCATCAATCTAAACTAGGGATCTCCCTAAAGCAGCTGAAGCAAGTAATTCTGAGGCATTGGCCAGTCACTCTACTTAAATTCCTTTAGCAACAGATGGCCTGGCAAAATGATGTAGCAATGTGTTCATATTTGTTGTTTCTGTCCCCATGACCATTCATTCTCTCTTATTCTGGAAAGTTCTCTACCTTCTTCCTTTGCCTGTAACCTTAAGGGACTGTTAATGGTGGTACCCTGTCTTCCCTTGGCCAAGCCCGATCCATCAGTCTCTCAGAGCTTGGATTTGGGATACACCGGGGCCAAGACCTCTAAAGAAGTAGGGCTAGTTTATTCCAACAGCAACATCCCACTGAGTTGGCCCTTCTATTCAGAGGGACATTACATTGTCTTAGTTATTGTTCTCTTATTGCTGGGACAAATCCCAATACCCAAAATGAAGGATGGAAAGATTTATTTAGCTCACAGTTACTGGAAGTTTCAGTCTTTACTCAGCGGACTCCCAGGTAGAGCGGCACATGGCAGAGCAGTCATTCAGGGCAGCAGCAGCTCAGGCAGCTAGCTAGCCTCTCTCCCCTCCTCTCATTGTAATGCAAATCATCTTCCTCAGGCAGGTGCAGCATCCACACCCACAATAATCAATCACAAACTCCAGAAGCCACCCCAAGACTGCATGAGGCATTGGTGGAACACCTAGGCACAAACCATAACAGACACCTCCCGGTTTGCATTTTTCAATCCTGGTACCCAGCTTTATTGCTATGAATTTCCCAAGTACTCCAATAATTGTTTTTTCCTGCATATGTTAAGTGGAGTCTGTTTTTTTTTTTTTTTTTTTTTTTTTCAAATCCTCCCTCTGACTTAACTCATAGTGGCAAGAGTAACAATGGCTAGCTGTCAGTAAGGATTTCCTATGTCAAACTGGACTCTTCCTCCCTGAAATTCTCTCTGCTTTCTCATGGGGCTGTTTTCTGGAGCAACACTTAGTCAACATTCTCTGTTCAACTCAGACATTTGAACACAACTTTGTATTTCCCTTTCTTCTTCTTTGAAAAAAATAACCACAATTGCTCAATAGTAATTCACAGAACATCAGTGTTAGTCACTTCCCTTGCCGCTGGGACATAACACAGCCAGTTTGGAGAGCTTTACTTTGGCTCGCACTGAGGTCCTTGCTAGCCAGCTCGAAGGTCAGAAGGCAAGGTAGCAGGGTCTGGTGGAAGAGAGATGCCGGATCACATACCACAGTGGCTGGGAAGCCATGAGGGCGGAGCTGCAAGGCGCAAGGACCTCAGGTCATTCTTCCAGTGACCTGCCTTTTCTATCCAGACCCTACTTCCTAAAAGCAAGCCAGCTATAACACCCAGTACTTCAATCACCTCTGAGATCCACTGGGCTTCGGGGGCCAGTCTAGACCTAAACCATAAAGACATTCATTACAAGTGTGGTTATTATTTGTCCTAATCTCCTAATTTCATAAATGATCACAACTTTGGCATTGACATTACACTGCTGGGGTATAGTGTTTGTCTTATCAACTAAAAGGAACTCTTTTCTCTTTTTGAGACCAGGTTTCACTATGCAGATCAGGCTGGCTTTGAACTCCACTTTATAGCCCAGACAGGCCTAGAACACATCTTGATCCTCCTACCTCAGCCTTCCGAGAACTGGGATTAGAGGGTGTGCCGTCATGCCTAGCAGTCTATGCTTATCTTTAAATTAATTTTATTGATACATTTTAGATATACATAATAATATTTCTCATAGGGAATTTGTACCTGAATGTGGTATATCTTAATTGTTTTGACTGTTCTACTTCCTTCAACTGCTCTTCCATTGCTTATTTTCAAGAGCTTTGTTTCCATTCATGTGTTCATTATATTGTCTTTTCTGTTGGTAGTATAATATTCCAATATATGTATATATTTCATTAACACTTTCTGGTTGGCTGTTTGGGCTACTTACACTTTTTTGTATGTTATATTTTGTTTTCACTTTCATAAACTACGTTTTGACAACCATTCTATATGCTCATCTTCACATGCTTGTCTAGTTATTTCTTAATAACCTAGAGATGGAATTTCTGAGTCCAAGTATTTTCTTCTTATGGACCTTTTAATTATATATCATCAAATGAACCTGCAGAGAACAATTTACACTCTCATTGTCAGATTATGCCAATGTATGAGGTCTAGAAATTTTTCTCTTTCTTTCTTTCTTTCTTTCTCTCTCTCTTTCTTTCTTTCTTTCTTTCTTTCTTTCTTTCTTTCTTTCTTTCTTTCTTTCTCTTTTTTCCTTCCTTCCTTCCTTCCTTTCTTCCTTCTTTCTCTCCTTCTTTCTCTCTTTCTTTTTTGGCAGAATTGGAGATTGAACTCAGGCCCTTGCACTTGCCAGGCTATCTCCCCTGCCCTTGAGGCCTAGAATTTTCATATGAAACTTTGCTAAGCCAGGTATCCCCCATCCTGTAGAAGCAACTGATTTTTAGCTACACAGGATATATTGGTTTTACTGTATGTAAGTCCCTCATTTCTACCTGTTAATGTTTTTACACTGTGACTCAGCACAAGTGCGAAACTACTCATCAATTCTCAGTTTTGTGTTATCTGCAAATCTAATTGGTGACTTTGCTTTTTTTTCTTAAAAAAAGTCTTATTTATTTATTTGGTACAGGGTCTTGCTGTGCAGCTCAGACTCATAGTGATTCTCCTGTCTCAGCCTTCCCAGTGCTGGGATTACAGGCATGCACCACCAGGTATGCACTACCACACCCTGTTTCAGTGGCTGGCTTCAGTGTGCCCAGGGTTCAGAGCTGGTATGGCATGTGGTACTGGGGACTGAACCCAGGTCCTTGTGCTTGCCACGCAGGTGCTTAGACTGCCAAGCTAGCTCCCTGGCCCTTGTGTTTTTATGCATGTTCCAGAAAGCACTGGTGAATGGAACAGAGCCAGGAAGTGGCCCTGTGGCAATCTGCTAGGAATGTCTTCTGTCTAGGGAGCAATTGTCTCCAAACTCACCTAGCACTTCTGCTGACAATGACCTCTCCTGTAGCCTGTCCTAAGGACCCAGAACCTTCCCACAATCTTGCCATTAATGACCTAACAGCTGACACTGCTGGACCTGGCTTCTATTACAGCCAGCATCTGCTCAGATCAGTCGATACCTGTGATGTGTTCGTCATGAAATACTGTTCATATCACTGTCACACCCATGTATCAATTCTCAGATGAAACAGATGTCAATAGTGTGCTATATTTCTGTCTTTTTGAGGAAATAAAATATCACAACACAGCTGAAGTTCATTTCTTACCTCATTCCACCTTAAAAGAAAAAAAGTCAATCTTTGTATTGTATTTGTATTCTTAGTTGACCTGAATATATCTGTAAATAATTATGTCCTACTGATTTCATCAGTTGAAAATTTTGCAAGAGTAGTATTACATATAGGTATCTCTCAAGGCTTTCTCAGTGTTGCTTTCAAGGCATACATAAAGATAGATGGGTAGATAGATAGATAGAATGCTTTCTTTTTAAGAGTTTTATATGGGCTGACCAGATAGCTCAGAGATTAAAGTGCCTTCTTAGGCAGATGCAGGGGCTGGGGTTTGATCCCCTGGCCTGCCATGCCAGCCTAGCCCCGGA
This sequence comes from Ctenomys sociabilis, assembly GCA_004027165.1. Classification (NCBI taxonomy): domain Eukaryota; kingdom Metazoa; phylum Chordata; class Mammalia; order Rodentia; family Ctenomyidae; genus Ctenomys; species Ctenomys sociabilis. The sequence goes on from PVKA01008020.1 coordinate 24,291, forward strand.
GTCACATTGAGATGGCGATTGACCCTGAGCTTGGTGGCTTGTGCCTGTAATCCCAGTACTTGGGAGGCTGAAAAACAGGAGAATCATCACAAGTTGGACCTGTGTAGTGAGACCCTACAGACCCTATAGACTTTGTACTAAACACATTAAAAAAAGTTTCGTAGTTTTTCACTTTTTAAAAAAATCCCCTACTGAGCGACAATCAGACAGTCTCCACAAAGAGCACTGCCATGAGTGTCCTCCAGTGCAACCCCTCGTGTAGATGTTCAAGAGCTCCTGGAAGACAGACGACATAAAGCAGAACTGCTGGGTCCAAGGGACCTTCAGTTACCCAGCTGGCTGTGTGACAGTCTGCCAGTCGGTCCCAGTGGGAACAGCTGCATGGATGAACTTGGGAATGAGCACAAGTGGCTTGCAGCCTCGGCTGGCACTGGCATCTTGAGGGCCACCGCATAAGAAATTTTACAGCTCCCCACTCACTCTGAGAATTAAGGTTTTTGACGGGATCTCAATATGTAGCTCCGGATGGCTTTCAACTCACTGTGTATCCCAAGCTGGCCTCAAACTCATAGCGATCCTCTTGCCTCAGCCTCCCAAATAGCGAGACTACGGGCATGCACCACACCAGGTTCTTAAACATTGAAGGACTTTTGATGCAGCTACAAATAAATAAACAATACCCTGCATATTTTTCTATTGAGTTATTGTCTCTTTCTTATTAATTTATGAAAATGTTTTAAATATTCTAGGCAGTAATGTATGTTATGTAAGAAATGCAAATATCTTCTCCCAACCTTGGCTTCTATTTGCATTTTATTCATGGTGTATCCCAACATAATAATGGCTTAAAATTTAATACAATAAAATTCATCAGTTTTTTCTTGTATAGTTTAAGCTCTTTGCATTTTACCTTTTTCATTAAATTTGACACAAAAATAGAGCCTTCTGAGCTGAGTGTGACAGCACACATCTGTGACATTAGCACTCAAGAGAGCAAGGCAGGAGGATCACTGTGAGTTCAAGGCCAATCTGGACTACATAGTGAGCCCCTGTCTCAAAAAAAAAAAAAAAAAAAGACTCGCTGGGCATGGTGGCACATGTCTGTAATCACAGCACTCGGGAGGCTGAGGCAGGAGGAGTGCTGTGAGTTCAAGACCAGCCTGAGCTAGAAAATGAGCTTAAGGCCAGCCTGAACTGCATAGTGAGACCCTGTCTCAAAAAGACAAAAAAAAAAAAAAAAAAAAAAAGACTCTTCTTTGTTTTTTCTTCTTATGTTTTAAAATGAATCCTTATAATAAAAATAAAAGAAAGGAATTTAAAGGGAGATAGCTTTACAGTCTAAGCACCTCCCTGGCAAGCATAAGAATCTGGGTTCAATCCCTGGTACTGTAAGCTGTGCTGTCCCCACGCTGAATCAATCACCAAAAGTGGGCATAGTGGCACATGCCTCTAATCCCAGTTCTGGGGAGGCTAAAACAGGAGGATCACTACAAGTCCCAAGTGCATAGCGAGACCCTGTATCAAATAAATAAATTGCCAAGTCTATGGTGCTCAGTGTAAACAATGGAAAGCAGATATCCCTGATGCCCACTTACCCAGAAACTTTTGCAATGAGGATATGGGCAATATCCTCTGAATTGAGACCTGATGTTGCAAGGAATCATCAGATTACAGAACAATGATTTTCCAGCCTTCGTGCCCATAAAAGTTTCCTTGGAGTCTCACCACAAAGCACATGGTTGAGACCTCTTCCCAGAGGGTCTGATTTGGTAGGTCTTGTTCAGGGCATGGGGATCTGCATGACTAACATGTGTCCATATGACGTGAGGATTCCTGGATAGACTCTCACACTTTGAGTGGACTAGCCTCTTGGTGGCACTCACCGTGACAATGAAGGCAGAGTCCCAGGACAGCAGATAGGGCTGCATCCAGCGTCTGTGAGAAAGGTGAGCTCCTTGTGTGGTAGGATTTGAGCCATCCGTCCTGGCTAAGGAGCTGCTGCCCTCAGCCCTCCAGCCCTCCTGGCAATGCTGCTCTGTACTCTCTTTGCTGCTTAAATCAGCAGAATTAGTTATTGTTGCTTGCAGCTAGGAAGGCCATGTGATCCAAGACCCACTGTGTGGTCTCTTAGATTGCCCTTGGGGCCTAGCTCTTCTTAGCTTCATCTTTCTCACTTACTCTTTCACATTTGTGCTGTTGTTTTGCCTCCCTGGGATTTATGTCACTTAATTCGTTTTTAATAGATGCTTGTTAAAATATATATTGTCTTTTCATATTTCAATAATACAAGCCTGCCATAAATGTATCTAGAAAATACAGAGAAACTCAGAGAAACAAATTTAAACATCATCTTTCATACCACTACCAGAGATAACGGCAATGAATGCTGTGTTATGAATTCTAGATGGACACACACGTATACTTCTTGTATTTTGGGGCCCACACTGTTCCTACTGCTTTACAACTCCTCTTTTTGATTCATTCCAATAATATAAGTAAACATTTTCCTCTGTCAGAAAGCATCCCACGATATAGTTTGCAACTGGGACACAGCTTCTGCATACGTTGTACTGTAATTTATTGAACTTAACCCTGACGTTTGACATGCAGGTTGACTCAACTTGTTCACTATTATAAATAACGCTGCCACAGAGCGACTCAAAATGACACATTCTGAATTGGTTGGCAATTCCTCCTAGAGCTTCTCTCAAGTCTCAAAACAATTCCTCATTCAACACATATTTATTGTGTCATTCCCTATTCTAGTTGCTGGGGATGAAAAACAAACAAAATACACAGAAATCTCTCCCTTCTTTGCAGTTTACATGGTAATGGGGTGAATACTAGTCATAGTACATGGCAATAATAGCCACACAAACATACATTTTGCTAATATATCAACAACAACAACAATAATAATAATAATGGCAGACATTAAATGTTTACCATGTGCAAGACACTGTTCTAAACTCATGCTACATACACAGTTAATACTCTGTTCTAGTTAGGTTTGCAAGGGAAATGATTCAATATAAAATGCATAATCTGTGGGCTTTTTATACTAGTCACCCAAAGAGTCCAATGCAGAAGAGCGTAGGAGATCTATCCACGTACTAGAGGCCCAAATAATCCAGCTGAGGACCTAGATCCCACAGCAATGTCCTGTACCAATCCAACTTGAGGTCTAGAGCTCACAACAATGTCTCATGCCAGTCTATCTCAAGAATCTGCACTGGGAAGGCCCAAAGGTCAGTTGTAGAAGCTAGACTGTCTGCCAGCAAGGTGAAGAATCTGTGCTAGCAGGCTGAGGAAGCAGCAATACTCAAGGGCCATAGATCCTCCAAAGAGAACCACAGCCATCTCCACAACAGCAAGGACCTGAGCTCCTCTGATGATGAGAACAATTGAGTTCATATCAGGAAAATCACTGTGAGAAGCTTCTCCAGGAAAATCAACAGCACACCCTCTGCCCCTCCAGTTTTCCTTTTATACTGCTGGCCAAAATCCTCCAGTGGGCCTTCCCCACCCAGCTCCACACTGATTCAGTTCAACTGAGTGTTACAAGTTGACCATTATTTAATTCAGCACATACTCAAACTCTATTATCATTTCCATTTCAGAAAAGGCCACCAATGATTTAATTATCCCTGTCACACAATGAATGCAAACTGACCTGCTGTTGAATGAGTAGTTCTCTTAAATGCTGAGTGCAAAAGGAAGATAGCATCTCAGATGAGAGCCCGTTTTAGTCAACAAAGTGGACCAGGATGTCAAGGAGCAGGCCTTCGCTGTAGACTGAGAAGCAATGGGACCAAACCCCCGTAATGGGGACACAGGAAATTTGCCTTCTACCTGTTGACAAATATGAGAGCAGATTTTGTTGATGAGCGAACTGAGAGAAGCCAACCAGCATGAGGTCCATAAAAATACAGAAGGAAAACACAAATGCATGATTAGAGCCAAGAGGAGGAGTGAACCAATGAATGATTATGCATCACCAGATGAATAGGAAGACGTGAGAAACCTTTTCTGCACCCACCACAGGGCACAAGACATGGCCTTTTGAAACATGAGATCATTAGATGAAAACAGATGCCAATGAAAGGCAACAGCCTGAGATAAATAAAAGTCGCTTTAAAGGGGTAATAAAGACTGAGCATGAAACTGAAAACAAAGTCAGATTAAAATTCATAAGTCCTTCACAGCAGTGAAAATGGATACTGCTCAAAAATAAGGAGTTAGAAAATGCCGTATATTGGTGAAGATCAGGAACAACTCAAACTCTTCTACATCCCTTACAGGAAACAATTGGACACAGGCGCGTCATACCCTATGACCACTCTAGGGCAGTGTTCCAATCCTTGTGTTAGAATAATATTCTTTTTAAAACCAGATACCCATGGCAGATCCTATGCCCACTAAATGGCAAGGTCGCAGAGATTTCATCTGTCCATTGTGTTTAAAGAGCCCCATGGATTTCCAGTGCACAGTCAAGTTTGGGGATGACTGCTCCGGAGAATCCCTGCATGTGTACACTGAATGGCATTGCCTGGAATGTTCACGGTCACATTGCAGCTGCAGAAACTCAGAGGTCTCCCAGTTTCCAGGGAAGAACTCATTACCATGTGTCATGGTCATACCATAAACTCTTACGCCAAGGTGAAAGAGAGTCATTGTAACCACATCCACCAACCAAGATGGATCCCACAAACACAATTGGGATGGGGGGAGATTCCCAGGAGAATATATACAACTTGATTTCACTCACATGTGAGAAAATTCTAGAAAAGTAGAATTTACTGTATATATACATATATAAGCACAATATAATGTATAAGAGCATGGATCCCATGGGCCAGCCAGAGAGGTCCGTGGATTAAAATGCCTGCTCAGGCAGATGCAGGGGGCATGGGTTCAGGTTCGCTGAGACAGTGAGTGAGACTGGGTATGATAGCACACCCCTGTAATCCCAGCACTTGGGAAGCTGAAAATAGGAGGATCACTATGAGTCGAATTTGTGTAGTGAGACCCTGTAGACCCTCTACTAAATACATTTTAAAAAATTGAGTACGTAATTCACACCCTATTGACATACCTCAAAATCTTCCAAAGCAATGACAACCGCAAAGCCAGACAGGGGTTAATAAGCAGGAAGAAGGACTTCTGAGATATTGGTTCTGCTTGATTGCTTTACCTGGTGGTGGCAGTTGATGCCTCCTATGTATGTTATAAATATTACTTTGTTTTAATTATTTAATTAAATGTCAAAAATGATTTTATTTTTTTTTAATTTTTTGATGCAGGGTCTCGCTGTGGTTTGGACTTGTGGTGATCCTCCTGTCTCAGCCTCCCCAGTGCTGGGATTACAGATGTGCGCCACTGAGGTTTGAACTTAGGACCTTGTGCTTGCTGGGCAGGTGCTTATGCTGTCAAGCTATCTCCTCAAACCAAAAATGATTTTATTCTTTTTTAATTATGTATTTAATACAGGGTCTCACTATGCAGCTGGGACTCAGAGTGATCCTCCTGTTTTCAGCCTCCCAAGAGCTGAGATTACAGGTGTGTGCCAACAGGCCCAGACTCAGTGACCAGCTCAGTGCTCCTGGTGGCAGGGCGAGCAGGGCATGTGGTGCCAGGGTTCGAACCCCGGTCCCTGCACTTGCCTCGTCTGCTGAGCTACAAAAGTGACTGTATTCTTAAAAGTATATATAACTGGATGTGGTTTTCCATGCCTGTAATCCCAGCACTTGGGAGGCTGAAGCAGAATTGTTGTGAGTTCAAGACCAAGTTGGGCTACAAAGTGAACTCTAGGCTAACCTGAACTGCATAGTGAGACCCTGTCTCAAAAAGACAAAAGAATTCTTTAAAGTGTATAATGACCCTGGCAAGCATAGTGCTCTGAGAGTTCAATTCCCTGTACCAAAAAAAAAAAAAAAAAAAAAAAAAGCACATAATGACTTACGGATAGAGACCTATTTGAAAAATTATTCCAATATTCAAAGAAACATTTAAAAAGTGTGGGCCAGTACAATAGCTCAGTAGATGAAGCGCCTGCTTTGGCAAGCTCAGGGACCAGGGTTTGATCCCTGCTCCTGCATACTGCATCAGCCCCACCTCTGGGGCGTACTGAGCCAGCCACCAAGCCCAGGCGTGGTGGCACACGCCTGTAATCCCAGTCCTGCGGAGGCTATAAACAGGAGGATCACCATGAGTCCAAGCTGCCAAATACATAAAAGAAAAGAAAATGTTTCATTGTTCAGACACAGACTACCAGGCTACATGTTTCTGCTTTTTAATTTTTCTGTGCTATTTTCTTGTTCTACAACTAATGTGACTTGTGTGATAGTAAGAGTAAAATGTACATGGATCTCAGCAGAGCAGCCCTCCTTCACTGCCATCCCCTGCTACTCCTGCCTTTGGGTAGTTGCCTTTTACATTCTGAGAGATCAACCAAATATGGCGGAAGTGATAGAGTGTCACTTAGGAGACTGCCTCACAATATGTTCGGACTTCCTTTCAGTCACTCTCAGGTCACTTGCTCCTGAGAGCCAGTGGCCATGTTGGGAGCAGCCCTATGGAGAGGCCAACAGGGTGAGGAGCTGAAGCCCTCAGTCAACAGCCATGTGAAGGCGCGCCATGGAGCCTCCAGACCCCTGTGACGCCTGACGCAGCCCCAACTGAGAACCCTACTGTGACTGCGTGACAGACCTTGAGCCAGAACCACCAGCTAGGCCACGCTGGACTTCAGACTCCTGCGTAATGGTGTGAGACAACAAACATTTCTCATTTTAAGCCACTAAATCTGGGGATAATTTGATCTGCCAAAAGTAGTCCATATACTCATATAAATCAGGTTAGTGAATTAAGATCCACAAAAAAAAGAGAGGAGGAGGACAAAAAGGAAAGAAGAGTCACCTTTGAGAGGGAACAGGGTTTTTTATGAATTATATCTTCAATCACTGCCTCATCCTATGCAATATGAGAACTCTACCTGGCATTCTAAACTAGGGCACCCCCATGCAGTGCCTGTGTGCTAGGAGAATAAGGCATGGTCTCCTCCCTTTGCTGGGAGGACAGCTAGCAGCCCACACTGAGGCTCTGTGAGGAGTTGTGGCATACTGTTCATCCTCTTGATGCTACAGGAGGGGCTCTGCCATCCTTGGCACAGGTGGACTGGCCTGGGAAAGCTATGCTGCTTAAGCAAAAATAGGTACATAGATAGACAGATAGACAGACAGACAGACAGACAGACAGACAGACAGACAGACAGATAGACAGATAGACAGACAGACAGACAGACAGACAGACAGACAGACAGACAGACAGACAGACAGATAGATAGATAGATAGATAGATAGATAGATAGATAGATAGATAAAGTGGGAGTCTCTGGCTAGGATGGAGTAGTTGAGATCCTCAAAACTCAGCTATTGACCTTTGAGAGTACTCATGCTAGGGCCTTGGACAGAGACACACTACCTGGCCATCTCACCTATTCCAAGCATGACAACACAGCACAACATTGGGCACCAGCTACGCAGAACCAAACACGCACATGGCACCCACTGGGACAGGACTGGTCAGGAAATGACACGTGGCCTTTCAGAGCAAAGAGAACCCTTCCTTCTCCATGAGCCTAGTAGCTGGTGTCAGGGCTGGGAGGACAAAGGGAGGGGTGTCCCAGGGCAGGACTGTGTTCTGACCACCCAAGTCTGAAGTAGGGGTCTCAAACCAGGTAATGGTGGAGTATAAAATATCTAAGTGTCATAAACTGTTTGCCTAAAATAAAAGCTATTTTAAACTGGACAGTGGAAGTGACTAGACAGGGTTTATATTTATAAGATTGGGCTAACGTCAGAGTTTTTCCATCACTGAGAACAAAAAGGATTATTTTAGAAAAGAAGGAAGTGAGAAAAAGAACTTGTTAGCACATGGATAAGTGAGGACTGTTCAATTAAAATAGTCCAATAAATAGGTAGGAAGATTTAAGGAATTTTTTTTGTACTGGGGATTGAATTCAGGACCTTGCACTTGCCAGGCAGATGTTTAAGCCACTGAGTATCTCCCCAGCTCGGAAGATTGGATCTGAGTCTTTCCATCCTCTAGAATGGTCAGGAGATCAGAATCTCACTCTTCAAAACTTTTTTTTTTTTTTTTCCAGAACCAGGGATTGAACTCAGGCCCTTGTGCTTGCCTGGGAAGTGCTTATTCCACTGAGCCATCTCCTGGCCCCAGAATCTCACTCTTCAAGACCTGTGACAAAGCTGCTTGGACTCTAGATTGGCTGTGCCCTGTGGAGCCTTCCCTAAGGTAGAAATGTCCCCTATCTGTGCAGCCTGATACAGTGACTGCCAGCCACATGTGCCTACTGAGGAAGTGAATTTTTTTTTTAAATTTATGTATTTGATACAGGGTCTCACTGCACAGCTCAGACTCATAGTGATCCTCCTGTTTTTCAATCTCCCCAGTGCTGGGATTACAGGCATGCACCACCACGCCCAACTCAGTCTCTGGCTCAGTGTACGCAGGGGTGTGGACAGCACAGCATGCAGTGCCGGGGATCAAACCCTGGTCCCTGAGCTTGCCTAAGTAGGCACTTAGTCCACTGAGCTATCTTGCTGGCCTTCAGGGAGTGAGTTTTAAATATTGACATCATCACCTATGGTAGCTCAGCTAATGGTCAATTTGTAGCTCCAAGAAGAACTGAATCAGTGTGGGTGGTTCTGGATGAAAAGGGCCACCTAAGGCTTGTTGCCAGCAGTATAAAAGGGCAACTGGAGGGGAAGAGGGTGGGCTGTTGGTTCTTCTGAAGGAGCTTGTCACACTGGTTTTCCTGATAGGAAGTTGGTTGCTCTTATCAACATAAGATCTCAGGACCTTTCTGACACCGAGCACGGCTGCTATTCTTTTTGGGGAGCTCTGGTCCTTACCTTGAGTGTCACTGCCTGGCTCCAGGGTGGATCCCTCAGCCTGCTTGCACAGATCCTGCATTCCATTTCCACAGACCTTCTAGCTTCCAACCCTGACCTTTGAGCCTTCCCAGTGCAGATCCTTGAAGGAAACATTGTTGTGGGCTCTAGGCCTCCAGTTGGATTCACAGAGGACACTGCCCTGGGACCCAGGCCCTAAGCTGGATTGGTTTGGTCTCTAATATGTTGGCAGATCCCTATATTCTTCTGCACTTGATCTTTTGACTGAATATTGTAAAATAATCCTTTTAATTATGTGTACTGTATTAAATTGTTTCATTAGCAAACCCTGACTACAACACCTCCCGATTCTTCCAGAACCAAAATGAAGAAAATGATTGATTGATTGATTGATGTACTAGTCTCTGAACTCAGGACCTTCACACTGAGCTATCTCCTGTCCTTTTAATTTTTATTTTGATACAGGGCATCATGAAGGCACTAAGTTGCCTAGGTTAGGCTCATACTTCTGATCCTCCTGCCTCAGCTTTCCAGAAAGGTGGGATTACAAGTGTGTGCCACAAAACTCATATCCTAGAACCAAATCTTTAGTAATTTTTACAATAACATTTCCATTTGGAAACTTGGAGTACAGGTGGGTGTTTGGTACTTTTAAGGGATTCCTAAGACAGCATCCTGAAATATTTACTGACAAAATGATGCAAAGCCTTCAGTTTGCTATGGATTATTAGTGAGGACTGGGTAGAGAAAAATAAGATTGGCTGATAGTTATCAAAGTGGGGTGACTGCATTGGTTGGCTTTCTGTTGCTGTGACACAAATTCTGACATGCATCATTTAAAGGAGGGAAGGTTTAGTTTGATTCACAGTCTTATACATTTCAGTTCATGGGCAGCTGACTCCAAGAGAGCCATCATGGCAGAAGGGCCTAGGGAAGGAAAGCTGCTTGCATCATGGCAACCAGGAAGCAGAATGAGACAAGAAGAGACAGAGAGGAAGAAACCAGGCTCCATGGCCGTGCTTCAGTGGTCCACATAGACACATCCAGCAACACACTTTCCTAGTTTCCCAGGTGTCTCTCAGCATGATCAAGTTCACAGTCAAGATTCACTATCTCAATGGTGGTCCATGGGAGTCCTTTAACCTAGTTGTTCTAACTGATTCACACATGTATGTGATTGTTTAGATGTGAGGTGTTACCCAGAGGCCAGGGTGTTAGAGGGTTGGCTCCCTAGTCTGTGCCACTAGCAAGAGGTTGTGGAAACTTTAGGGGGTGGGGCCTGGAGGTGAGAAGTTTAGTCACTGGAATGGCCTCAGCGTTCTCGCTCTCTCTCTCTCTCTCTCCCCCTCTCTTTTCCTCTCTCTCCTCTCTCCCTCTTCTCTCCTCTCTCCCCTGTCTCCCATCTCTGTCTGTCTCTGTCTCTGTCATTCTCTGTGTCTTTCTCTATCCCTCTCTCCCTTTTCCCCTCTCTCCTCTCCCCTCTGTCCTCTCTGTCTCCCATTGCCCATCTCCCATCTCTGTCTCTATCTATCTGTCTGTCTGTCTGTCTGTCTGTCTATCTATCTATCTATCTATCTATCATCTGTCCTGGGTACCATGATCAACACTCCTGCTCTGACACACACACTCCCATAGTGATGTTCTGGGCCACCATATGGCCAGTCAGAAAGCCAAGGATCCGTAGGCTGGAACCTCTGAGGCTGTGAACCAAAGTAAATCTTGTCTCCTATCATTTGTTTGTCTCTGGTATTTTGTCACAATAATGGAAAATTGACCAAAACAGTATAATTTTTTTGTTGGAGGGTCAGGAATTGAACTCAAGATCCTGAGCTTGCCAGGCAGGCAATGTACCACTGAGCTATATCCCTGGCCCTAGATTTTTAATTTTAAGAAGCAAGAGTTAAAACCAGATGCTGTGGTATATACCTATGGAACATACACTCCAGGTGCTTGGAGACTGAGGCATACACATTTCTTTTCAAAGAGAATACAAAATGGTGGAAAAATACAAAAAAATTAGAAATGACACAGAATTTCACTAAATAAATAGGGCTTTGACAATGATTGTTGTATTGCATAATGCTATCTTCAAATTAGTTATTTAGATTACCAGATATAAGCATGAAAAATTGGTTTAAAAAGTTATAAGAAATTAAAAAGGAGAAGAAAAAACATTTAAGCATAACTCCTTATAAAAGATCAGCAGTATAATTATCCAAACTAGAGGTAGGAATATGCAAACTTAATTTTGAACCATCCTGGACAACTTAACAATCAATGGATCAATCAATAAGTAAGTAAACAAGAATTTTTGTCAAATGGCAAAGTGCTTATATTATTAAATTAAGTGGTTGGGAAAAGCAAGCTACTAAATGGAGGAGGGGCCTGTGGGTGAGGAGGAACACATAAAAAGTAGCTCAGTAATGCTTGCTTGAGGTGTGTCTGTGTCCTGGGGCCTGGCAATGGGGCCTCTATGCTTGTAACGAGGAGTTCACGCTCATGGAGGGAAATTCAGCCTGTGGGGCAGTGGCTGCAGGCAGGACGGCTGAGTTCAAATCCTGGTCCTAGCATCAAATTGGCTTTGTGGTCTCTAGGAGTTGTTTTCAGCCTTGCTAAACTTTAGTTTTCCTATCTACAAAATAAGGACCCTATTGTACTCTTAAAGTCCTGTGGAGATTAAAGATGACTATGTACAGAACACTTAACCAGTGTCTGCCACACAACATGAATCCAGCCTCGCCTTTGGGGACTAGACGTCAAGTGCCTGTGCTTATGCGGCTGTGCTATCCAATCTGCCACCAGAAGGGTCTCCTCCCTTCACATTTGAGGGGACAAAGGCAAGCAGAAAGGAAGATGGATGGAAGGATGGGGTAAAGGACTGAAGAGGGGAGGGGGAAGAAGCAGAGCCAACTACACTCCTTGCTACTTCTCCATTCTAAGAGCTGTCAGCAAATAAATTAATAACTTATCTGATGTTCTAAATGCAAGCAAAATTAGAATTCCAGCCTCTGGCTAGAGGAATTCATTGGAATTCCCCATGAAACTGTTGCGTGGTTTTTGGGCTATGTGCTTGGCAGGCATTTGCCCCATCTTTCCCCAGGGCCAAGCAATGTGAGGTCTTGCTTCTGGGTCTGTCCTGCTTTTCGTTCACCCAAAAGCTCCCCATACTGATAAACAGCCCCTCTACTACCTGTTCTGATGACAATACTATGCAATTTTCCCTTTCTGTTAAATGTGTATATTTTGAGCAAAATGCAGCCTTCCATTGTCACTTTTCAGGTATAACTCCCCTCTCAAGCATGAAGGATGCTCATGAAATTATAGTCTTCTTTCTTCAGTAGCATGAATATCAGCTACCCATTCAGGACCCCTCCTGTCTCTCAGGAGCTATTCATTTTCTTGTTTGTTTGCTTGTTTTTGGTATCAGGAATTGAACTCAAGACCTTGTGTGTGTGCCAGGCAGGTGCTGTGCCCTGAGCTACATTCCCAGCCTCATAGGAGCTATTCCTATTCCCCCTTCATATTCTGCAATAAATTTCCTACTCTAAACAAGAAAATAAATAAAATAACATCTTGCTTTATCCACTTCCCCACATCCTGTGAGATGGTCATGCAAGACCATAAAGTTCTGGTCCAGTTTTCTCTATTTTTCTTAAGAATGCTAGGAAATGACTTTATCATCCTGTGGCTTTCTATGTCACAAAACATGTTTTGCATTTTATCCTCAACCATCACTACACATAATTGATAGTAATTAAATTGAGACTATCATCAACATTATATATATATATATATATATATATATATATATATATATATATATATTTCTCCCACTCCATAATTAGGCTCACCTTTCTGCTTAATGACTTTGTTCTCAGCCTCATTAAAAATCTCAATCCAGTAGCTCCAAGCTTATAGCCTATCAACTGGACAACCCTAGTAGAGAAGGAAAGCACACATCAGGTCTAATCATTGAATAATTTCCCAGAGACAACTCTTATTGGTCATGAGTTGATCATGCAATCTTCTCTGACCAATCATTGAGATTTTTGATAGGCTCTTTTGGGCTCTGGTAGATTCATCTAGCAGTCTGGAAGGCTGCGGTAGGGAGACTGAAAAGTTGAGTCCAGCCTGGACAATTTAGACCCTGTGTCAAAATTTTAAAAAAGGGCTGGAGAGGAAGATCCCATACTACAAAGAGAGGGAGGGAGGGAGGGAGGGAGGGAGGGAGACAAAGACAGAGACAGAGACAGAGAAACAGAGAGAGACTAAAAAGTATGCAACTAAAAGATGGAAAAAGGGTGCTAAGTGAACAAAAAATGACAGCTGTTCACTGTGTAACCCATAGCAATCCTTTTAATGTCCTTTGATGTCACTGAAACATCTCCTGCCGACCACATTCCTCTCTGTCTTTGTGGTACTCTCTGTCCCCTGCCAGCACCCTGGTATGGTATTCTAGAATCCTGGGCCCTGGCCCAGAAATTGAAACCCCCCTCCACACCACCATCGTGCCCACATGCTCACTCCCCACCCTCTCCAGAGCCAGAGCCATCATCTGGATTAAAAACGCTGCCCTGTCTGTGTCCTCAAAGGCCTTCTTCGAATCTTAAAGCTTCTAGAAACATATTTTAGGTCTTTTTCTTCTCTTCTCTTCTCTTTCTTTCTTGTAGTACTGGGCATTGAGTCCAGGGTCTTTGCACTGAATTACATTCTTAGCCTTTAAAATTTTTGTTTTGTTTTTTTCCGAAACAAAGTCTTACCAAGTTGCTCAATCACCAAGGCTGGCTGGACTAGAACTCATAATCTTCCTACCTCAGCTTCCTGAGAGCTAGGATTACAGCATGCCCTGGATTCAGACTCTTTTGACTCCACCACTTAGCTACACAAGAATCAAAAAGAAGTAGGTAGTGCCTGGAGACTTGGGGCACATACCCATCACATCTTAGATTTGTGCTTGAAAGCAACAATGCCCCTCCCCACACCTGGTCTCCAGAAGGAATCAGCTTATTCTGGGAAGACACAAGGGCTTTCCCATGTGGCCGGGACTGCTTCTTCAGTACATGTGCCCTACTCTACTGGCACAAGACTGAAGACACACTACATGTTCAGTGGCTTTGGCCCTTTTCTCATTCCTGCTCTTTGCCAGTACCCTTTAAAAAAATAAAAAAGGAAGCTGCAGAATGGGGCCAAGGAGGGAACAAGGAGGTCTCTATCTGTGACGTATTTTTTAGTGGGGCTTTGAGTGTCCATTGTATTATTAACTAGTCGTCTCAAATATTTCATCATTTTAAAATTTTGCAAGTTGAAACTCAAGTTTGAAACCAAAAAAGCTAATTTGACCATGTCATCCCTCCCCATTTAGCAGATGTCATTCAACCCCCTTGCCCAGCACACAAAGTAATCTGTGGTTTGCCCCTGTCCTCTTTCTTCTACTATGCTATGCCCTGAGTGTTTGTATCCTTGCAAAATTCCCATATTGAAGCCCTTACCTTTAATGTGATGGTTTCTGGAGATGAAATCGAGAGACAATTGGATATCAATGAGTCATACGGCAGTGTCTTCATGATGGGCTTGGTGCCCTTCTAAGAAAAAGAAATACACAGCTTGTTCCCATCCACCACCTCAGGATGCACAAAGGAAGGAGAGCCAGCTGCACACCATGAGGAGAGTTCTTGCCAAGAAAAGAATCTACTGGCACCTTGTCCACCCTCGAGACCCGTGGGAAGAAAGTATCTGAGGTGGCAGCCCCTGTCTACAGTGCTTGTCAGGGCAGCATATCCTGACTAAAATAACCCACTGTTCCCAAACCATCTTTCAGAAATCTTGAAACATTAGTACATTTTTTTTTCTGTGCCCCCTTTCTGGCTAACTCCTACTCCTGTGTTTGGTCAAGGAAGCTAACAGAAACATCCACTTAAAAGCAGCCTAGGGGAGTAGGACGCACTGTTCCTCACAGTCACCTCATGGTTACCCCATGGCTGAAGCTGAGCCACCACCCCATGCAGACTGTAGCTGCAACAAGGAAAGAGAGAAGTTAGAAGAGACACAATAGGTGCCAATAGGGTGTTCTCCAGTACAGACCTGCAAGTGGCCCACATCATTTCCATTGGCTCTGTTGGCTAGAACATGGTCACATGATCAAATCTATTGGCCAGGAATGCTGAAGTAGTTCCTCTCTAGGATCCGTGTACCTGCTCACAGTTCTCTTATAAGGAAAGAGAAGAATGACTTCAGCATACCACTGCACCAGGCCGATGGTGCCTGCCTGCAACCCCAGCACTCAGAAGGCTGAGGCAGGAAGATCATTATGAGTTCAAGATGAGTCTGGGCTACAAAGTGAGCTCTAGACCAGGTTGAACTGTGTAGCAAAACCCTGTCTTAAAAAGGTTCAGGCTTCAGTTCTTCTGAATACCTCGACCTCTCTACCTGGGTTAGAAATCCTCCTTGGGAGCACACAGTACCTTGCATAGCCTTAGTTGCTTCCCTCCCCAGGTCTCCCCATCTCCCTGCCCCTAGCTAGGCTGTATGCACATTGGGTGAGGTTCCGTACACTCTATGCCTGGCATTTATTAGACATTGAGTCCATTTTGAGTAAAAATATGAACAACCGGCTACATAATTTGAAAGGCTCGGGGCAAAACAGAAATGGAAAACCTTTTGTTCAAAAAATAAATATTTTGGGATTGTGACAGGAGAGCATTAAACCAAGCGTGGGGTCTTTCTCAGACCAAGGCTTTTTTATTCCTGTACAGATCGAACACTCAGAAAGTCAGCCCTGAAGGCATTAGCAAATTAGTGAGTCAAATTTAATGCCATGAATCAGCCTCCCTCAGAAAACCGCGTATCTGCTGTGCACTCTCGAGCAAATGAATGAAGATAAATCAAATCGTGCTTGTAAACGTTTGGGAAGTAAATCTTTCCCACCCTGAGGGCTGTACTTAATAGCGGTCATCCCAGTGGCAAGGGCATCGCTCATTCCCCAAGGCCCCGCCCCTTGGAGGGTGGGCCGGGCCTCACCGGGCTGCGGGCTTCTTAGCAGGGCAGACGTGCGGCATCTCACCTCCCACGAGGTCCTCCTTCCGGCGGGGCACCGCAGCACCCGTACTCCTCGCGACCTTAGAAATCGCTGCCAAGCGGTTCTCCAGCATCTGTTCAGACACCTTCACCAGCAGGAAGCTTCCTACCTCCGCAGGAAGCTCCTTCTGTTTTTGGCAGCTCTGAGGATAGAGGTGTTCCACAAGCCAAAATCGACTTCCGCATGACTTGCCCCTGTGGCTCCAAGAACTTTCCTCCTCCCGCTCCTCCTCCTTCCCCTCCTCTTCCTCCCCCCTCCTCCCCCTCCTCCTTCTCCTCGTCCTGTTTTCCTCTTCCTTCTCCTGTGCCCTGAAGGTGCTTAAAATCTCTAAAGCCTGCCTGAACGCGGAGGTAGGCAAGGAGCTGCACAGAGATGAAACGGGCCACCCAAGTGTTTATCTCAAAGAGAAGGTTTAGCTGGGCGTGGTGGCTCATGCCTGTAATCCCAGCACTCGGGAGGCTGAGGCAGGAGGATTGTTGGTGAGTTCGAGACCAGCCTGAGCCTGAACTGCAGTGAGACCCTGTCTCGAAAAGACAAAAAAAAAAAAAAAAAAAAAAAAAAAAAAGAGAAGGTTTTTGTTCTTGTTTGGTTGGCTGTTAGTTTTGGTTTGTTCTCTTCTTTAATTGGTTCCCAATGTTAAAAAGTCCTATAAAATGTTGGGTTCAAGCCTCTAAAATGTGGATGTTCTGGTAATATTGGACTCTCAGTCCTGCAATCTTACTTGTGCTAAAACCCTAAAGAACGGATGCTGGGTGAGCAGCTGCCTCTCCCCACCACAGCCCACCGCACTGCCTGCTTAATACCCAGGCGTGATGCTGGACTTGAGGCCAGAGCCCTGTCCTGCCCACATGCATGTACCTAGCGTCCCTACTGTAGGAATAGTCCATCGGTTGTAAGTCCAACTCTTTCAATTGGCTTTGGAGGAAATATAATTAATGAACTGGTTCCCCTCTGTCATCAAAAAAAATTTTTGCCAAAATTTTATTAAGACTATAAACCTTCAACGGCCAGTAAGATAGCACAGTAGACCAAGCACCTGCTTAGGCAAGCACAGGGACCAGGGTTCGATCCCTGGCACCACACACCATGCTGTCCCATCCTCAGGCACACTGAGCTGGCCACAGAGACCAGGCATGGTGGCCACAGAGACTGGGCACGCTGACCTTGTAATCCCAGCCCTGGGGAGACTGAAAATAGGAGGATCACTACGAGTCCAAGCTGTGTAGTGAGACTACCAAATACATACATTTTTAAAAAGACTATAAACCTTCAGATTCATTGGACCCCAAACAAAATAAAAGCCATATAAAATTAATCACTATATTATTTAGAAGTAGAGACATATATGATAATCCATAAATAGTAAAGGCTAGCTTTTCCAAAATTCAGGATAATGGCTACTCTCTGGGTAGAGGGACTAAAAAGGCTTCAAATATATTAGTAATTTTTTTCCTCAGGTGACATAAAAAGCAAATGCATATTACCCTTTAAGTTACCTGCATACAAAATATTTTTCCTGGTTTCATAGATACCATAAGAAACAGAAAATTAATGAAGTTCATTTCTTTTTCTGGTACTTACAATGCAAGTTACCTCTAAGAAGAGTTCTTTTTGTTCTCCAGTCACAGCTCTAACAGTGTCCATCCTCTGGACTGTGCCCTGTTGGACACCACCTGCTCTGGCTCTGATGCCCACCCTGGCCCCTCCTCAGGTCCACTCCTCAGCGGGCCTTTCCTCCTGCATCCCAACAACACCCAGTCTGCCCTGCTGTCCTCCCTGCAGGGAGTGTGAACCAAAAGGGGTGCAAGACGCCAGCAGCTCCGGCCCTTGTGCCTTCCAGCCCCCAGACTTCAGTACCTGGAGCCAGAGATTTGTTCTCAGTGCGTCCCCCTTGCCTCTTTGAAAAAACAACACGTCTACTCCACTTGGGTAAAGGGCATGTAGATGTCCATGCCGGGTACATCAGGTTTACTAGCAGCGCAGTCCAGGGCAGCTGTGCATGAGGGGTCAGTATAGGGATGGCCCACCTGGGGAGCCCCAGCTTGCAGCTGTCTCAGGGGACCGGAGTAGGCTTTAGCCTGCAGTGCGCCAGCTCCCTCAGAACACTGAGCATATTCAGAATTTCAGCTCAGGGTCTTTCTGCTCCAAAATAGAGGCAAGGTACCCTTGACACCTTCATTACTTCCTGTCTGGCAAAGCCAAGTTTGCAGGAGAAAGTCCAGGAAGTGGAGGCCTGACTAGTCATCCCCACGAGTCCTTCAGATCAGACTCAAGCGCTTCTGGAAGAAGTCTTTTCTTGGCCGGCAAGTGCTGTCATACCAGCACTCAGGGAGGCTGAGGCAGGAGGATCACTGTAAGCGCTAAGGTAGCCTGGAATATATAGTGAGCTCAAAGCCAGCCTTAAGTACGTACTCAGACCCTCAAAAAAAAAAAAAATAAATAAATCTTTTCGTGGCTAGAGATATGTGACATGGAAGGATATATCTCCTTCTCTGACTGTCCCTGGCTGTGTCCTGCAACACAGGAGGCTTTCATCTCTGTGCCCTACTACACCACCAAAAGGACTGAGATTTCTAAAGTGCAAGCCAAAATATCCTCTTCCTTTGAGTTGCAGGTGTGGGTATTTTTCCCTACTATGAAGACAGTGACTAAGAGCATTCCCTTGAGCATAGCATCACCTGACTCATATCTCTATGGCCATTATTGGGCAGCGCGTGGCACCAGGCTGGACTTAGGCCAGTGCTGACAGAAGTCACCACCTAGTAGAGAAGTGAGCCACCTCTGGGCCAAACACATCCTCGTTGAGAACTAGGAAGCTCTGCCCCTTGGTGGCTTGGCCAAAGCCCTTGCTTACTAGTAGCTTTCTAATCAGTAAAATTTCCTGCTTGACCAGACCTGAGCTGGGAGGACTGTCATTATCCCCTCCACCTAAGGAAGAACAGGCAGGATATGCTCCTGAATATCTGATATTTTGTAGCCGGGGAACTGGGTGAGGTGGGAAAGGAAGAAGGTCATAGCAGGGCTTGTCTTTCTCTGCTGCAGTCTAGTGTCCTCCTTTCCTTCCACCCTCATTAGAAAGTGAAGCCTAAAGTAGAGACTGAATACTGATATTTCATTTGGAAAGGACAAACCCAGGGTATTGGGGGTGAGAGGTGGAAGCGAGGTGAGGAAGAGCCTGGGAGAGGCCCGAGGTGTGGCTGCTGCTACTCTGGAAGTCTCCCCACAGCTGGGAGAAACTGTGCCTTTCAGCAATTCTTGGAAGGGAGAGAAGAAGGCGGAGTTTCTCAACCTGGCTCCCTCCTATTTCCCATTTTTCAGTAGTCAAATTTTACCCCATGGGTCTTAATTACGTTCCTCATCACTGGGATGTGATACCCAATGTCCACTAAAGGAGGAGGCATGGAATGTGCCCCACAGATTAAGAGGATTCAGTCCATAGTCTGGCGGCTCCAAGGCAAGAGAGCACGGCAGGAAAATGGATACTCACATCATGACTCGGGCAAGGCAAGAAGCAGAGCAAAAGATGGAGCTGAGGAAGGAAATAAATCCTTCCAGGCCACCTGGCACCCTGCGACCTCTTCAGACCAGCACGCCTCAGCTGCCAGCCCCCATAATCCAGTCACCTTCCAAGAGGCCAGCCCATGAGTGCAGGAGGACGTCTAGATACAAACTAATGCATCAGGAGTATTAACTGCCCTACACTTCCAGGCTTTGGTGGCTGGGGAGGGAGGGGCGGGGAGGGGCTAGAGCCCAGCCCCTGTGATGTACCAGTCCACCCAGGGCTGGAGGAAAGAGACAGACACACTGGGCATCACAGTGGTGAGTTCTAGGGAGACTCTGATATAGCAAAGACACATGTCCAGTACCAATGGGGTGGGGTTTTTCCTCCGTTTTTCAGAAAAGGAATTAAAGCATACTAATGAATACTCTTCCCAAGGTCACCAGGCTACTGATCAGTTCAAGATGTGAACACATCTCACCCTGCGCCTGGAAGCCCAAGACTGAAAACAACAACTTGGATTTTGAAGCAGACAGAAGAGTCACTAAAGGCTTCCAAGGCGACATGAAGTCACCTTTCTCTTCTAAGAAAGCACAAGAGTAAATTGTCATATTGAGTTGATTTGTTTGTTTGCTTGTCTGCTGCAGCACTGGGCATCAAACTCAGAGAATGCTGCGCCCCAGGGTTATATCCCTGGCCCTTTCTGATTTTTAAAAAAAATTTAAGATACAGTGTTGCTAAGTTGCCCAAGCTAGGCTCCATTGTATGATCTTCCTGATTCAGTCCTAGGGTCACAGATGTGTGCTACCACACCTGGGTACAATATTGGCTTTAAAAATAATTTCTTAGGGGCCGGGGAGATGGCTCAGTAGAACAAATGCTTCCCTGGCAAGCACAAAGGTCTGAGTTCAATCCCTGGTTCCACCAAAATAATAATAATAATAATAATAATAATAATAATAATAATTTCTTAGAGTGTAAATGATAGAAGAAAAATGAGTTGGTCTTTGTCAGAATTAAAAACTTTTGTACTTCAAACAACACTAAGAAGAAAAAGGAAAGACACCCATAAAATAATGAAAATATTCCCAAATCATATAACCAATAAGCACTTGCATTCAGGATAACGTACTACAACTCAGTTTAAAAAAGATTTTTAAAAAATTGAATCAACCTGCTTAGGCTGCCAGGACTCACTCCCTGGCGTGCCGAGCCAGCCCCACCCCAGGGGTGCACTGAAACAGCAATTGAGACTGGGCATGGTGGCCCCCACCTGTAATCCCAGCCCTTGGGAGGCTGGAAACAGGAGAATCACCATGAGTCCAATCCACATAGTGAGAACCTGAAGACCCTGTACCAAATACATAAAAAATAAAAATTGAATCAAGAGGCGAGCCAGACATGATGGCCTGTGCTTATAGTTCAGCACTCTAGGAAGACTAAGGAAGGGGATCTCAAGTTTGAGGCTGGACTGGGGCACTCAGCAACTTAGGGAGAGCCTGTCTCAAGCTAAAAACTGGGTTAGAGAACTAGCTCAGTGCAGAAGTTTTGTGTTCAATTCCTTATGCCACCAAAGAAGAAAAAGGAGAAGGAGGAAGAAGAGGAAGAGAAGGAAGAAGGAGAAGGAGGAAGAGGAGGAGGAGAGGGAGAAGAAAAGGAGAGGAGGAGGAAGAGGAGGAAGAGGAAGAAGAGGAGGAGAAACAAAGAAAAAGGTTGCTGAGGCAGGAGAATCAGGAGTTGAAAGGCAATTTGGACTACATATGAAACTGTATCTCAAAAACAATTAGTCAGATAAAAGGCAACATTTAAAATGTACAAAGAATTTTTTATAGAAAGAATGTGAATAAAATTTCCCCCAAGAAGATACATGAACACCCAACAGGAAGCACGAGAAGAGATGCTCAGTATCATTAGCCATCGTGGAACGGAAATCCAAACCACAGCGCAATTCCACTTCGCGCCCACTAGGATGGTGAGAAGCAAGACTAGCAGGTCTTGGCAAGGATGTGGAGAAACTGGAGCCCTTGTGCCTTGCTGGGAGGAATTCAAGATGGTACAGCTGCTGTGGAAAGGTTTGGCTGCTCCTCAAAAGTTAAACATAGAATTACCATATGATCTCACAATCCTACTTCCGAGAATGTGCCAAAAAAAAAATTTTTTTTTTTGAAAGCAGGGACTCAGGTATTTTTCCACCACTGTGTCGTTTCGACATTATTCACGGTAGCCAAAAGGTGAAAATACCTCAAGAGTCCAATCACAGGAAAATGGTTAAAATGTGCTGTGTGTCTAGCCTGAAGATTACCCAGTCACAAAATAAGCAAAATAAGTGCCATTCTGTGTGTGTGTGTGTGTGTGTGTGTGTGTGTGTGTGTGTGTGTGTGTGTGTGTGGCTCAGCCCACCCTGGCATGGCGTGTGTTACCAGCAACTGAATTACACAGGCACTTTAGACTGCTGAGCTACCTCACCAGGCCACAGTGCCCTTCTTACCCCCTGCAAAGCATCAGGCTAAGTGAAATAAGCCAGACACACGCACAACCGGTGTGAGATCCCACTTATACCGAGTACTTAGCCCAGGCAAATGTATAGCGACAGAGGCAAGGAGGAGTGGGAAATGAGGATTTTTATCATTTTAAGGGAACAGAGTTTCTATCTGAATACTAGAAAGTTCTGGAAATAGATAGCGGCCATAGTTACACAATATTGCAAATATACTTAATGCCACCAAATTGGATGCTTAAAATAGCTTAAGATAGCTACAGTGGTACGTGGAGCGTTTTATATTTTTAAGACAATAAAAATAAAAATGTAAAAAGACATTGTAGTAGGGGTCCAACAGACTGGAGAGGCTGGAGCCTCTGTACAGTACTAGTGGGAATGTAAAATAGTGAGGCCATTTCAGAAAAGACTCTGGCAGCTCCCTGCAATGGCAGTTCCCATCAGGCCTCACAATTCCACTCCTAGGAATACCCAGGGAAAATTGAGAGTGCGTCTACACGCAAAACCCTTGCATGAAGGCTGGGGATGTGACTCAGTGGGTGAATGTTGCTTGGAGTCCATATGGCTCTGAGTTCGACCCCCAGAGCTGGAAAAAGACGTTCTACATGAAAATTCATAGTACCGTTATTTATAATGGCCAAAAAATGGAAACAACCCACATTGCATCACACAATATGATATACATACAGATGAAATCTTACTCAACAATGTTTTAAAATGACATCTTCACACACACTGTAATACTGATGAGCCTAGAAGACATGAGAAGCGCAAGCCAGCTGTGGAAGATTATACGTTGCACGGCGCCATTTGTATAGATGTCCAGAGGGGCCGGGGAGATAGCTCAGTAGAATAAGCACTTGCCTGGTAAGCGCAACAGCCTGAGTTCAATCCCTGGTTCCATGGTTCCAAAAAAAAAAAAAAAAAAACACTGTATAGATGTCCAGAACAGGCAGGTCCGTGGGAACAGATCATAAGCTCTCCCTCCGGCAGTGAGGAGCGACTGCGAATGCAGGCAAAGTTTCTTTTGAGGGTGGTGAAGATGTGCTACGGTTGGGTTACCGTGATGATTTATTTTCAATGTATGTATTTGGTACAGGATCTCACCACGCAGCCTGGACTCATAGTGATTCTCCTGTTAATTCACTAAATTGCCAGGTTGAACTCAAACTTGTGATCCTCCTGCCTCTGCCTCACAGAATACTGGGATTACAGGCATGTCCCATCCATGCCTAGGCTCAACATATTCTAAACATAAAAGCAGAATCAATGCTCTTCTCTCTCTCTCTCTCTCTGACACAAGGTCTCCCTACATGGCTCACTTCTTTGTAGCCTGGCTGGTCTCAAACTCACAACAATCCTTAGCCTCCCTTGTGCTGGGATTCTTTTTTTTTTTTTTTTTTCCCCGGAACTGGGGATTGAACTCAGGCCCTTGTACTTGCCAGACAAACACTTATTCTACTGAGCTATCTTACCAGCCCCATGCTGGGATTTTTAAGGATGCCTTAGGCTTCAGGTCCCAGCTCTCCCTCTTGCTACCTGTGTGACTTTCAGCAGCATACTCAACATTTTAGGGGCCTCCACTGGTTCACATGTGCAGGGGGTTACAGCTCCTAACTGAGATGTGGGCCAAAGGGAGGGCAGGAAGTTCACTTTTTAAGCCTCCCATCTCAGTAAAAGGAGACTGAGAATTGGCATGAAGTTGCCGTTCAGTAACTTGGGCTCACATTTCATCAGCCACCTTTTATTGTAAGATATGAAATTGACTTAGATCATGTGTCAGTGCACTCTCAATCTGAAAAGATTGCATTCCTATTATTGTTGTTCTGATTTTGAGGAGTGCATCCTTTCTTCCTTCTAAATATATTACATTTATATAATAAGAACAATAACAGCCGGGGATAGTAGCACATGTCTATAATCTTAGCACTCTAGATGCTGAGGTAAGAGAATTGCTGAGCATTTGAGGCCAGCCTGGGCTACACAGTGAACTCAAGACCAGCCTTAACTACATAGTGAGACCCTGTCTCAAGAAAAAAAAAAAAATCACCAAAAAACCCAATATCAATAGTAAAGTTTTATCAAGTGCTTGCTAGACAGAAGGAATTACGACAACCTCACTATGAAATCAGGCTATTTCAGAGAATAGGAAATTGGGAGTTAAGGTCAGTGTATGTGCCTACATCATACGCAACTCCCACCCCCACCCCACCTGCCTGTGGCTGGAACCTTCTTGCTGCTGCTTCCCACCTGCTCCGAGCTCAGTTCCAAGAGCCGCCTGCCGCCTTGGCTCCCACGGGCCTAGATCAGGGCTTATCGGGGAGCTGGCGTGTCAGAAGCCTCATGGCTGGGGGTCTTATCTGATTTTGGAATTTTCCTGTTGTCCTAGCCCCTTCCTGCTGCTTGGGACGGCTGCCAAGATCCTGGGCATCCTCCTTCACTTGACTCAGCAGCTTGCTGGGAGTTCTGACTCTCCAGACCCCCGATTCCATGCCACCCTCCTGGTCTCAGCCATGGTTTTGCTTTAGCAACAGACTCACAGCTGGTCACTGTCCATTCTACCTAGACCACCAATGGCTTGACATTTTTGACCTGTGTGCTTCGGTTTCAGCTTGACCACCTCAACAGCAGGCAGCTTCCGAAATGGGTCCCAGCAATCCCTGAGTTTATAAAAGGTTTCATTTGAGCTCTGTGTAACCTTTCCTGAGAATCTCATTTCTGAAGACAAAGATCTCTTTCTCTCTCTCTCTCTCTCTCTCTCTCTCTCTCTCTCTCTCTCTGTCCCTTCTCCCTCTCTCCTTCTCTCTCTCTCTCCCTCTTCTCTTTCTCTCTCTCCCTCTCTCTCTTTCTCTTCCACCCCAACCCCCTACCTCTGCTTCTCTCCTGCCCTCTTTTCCAATCTCCTCCCTCTCCCCAACCTCACTGATGAAGCAAGTCACCATTTCCAGCTGCCCTGGGTAGGGTAGGGTAGGGTCCCTGTGAAGGAACTGAGGGCTCCTACAGCCAGTACCCAGCCAGTGTCTGTGGCATGAGGACCATTGGTTTGGCCCCAGAATACACTTACAAGCAGATCCTCCATCCAGCAGATCCTTGAGCTGACTGAAGCCCAGCCTGTAGCAAATATCTCTATAACAGCCTGAGAGATATCCTGAACCTCCACACCCAGCTGTGCTTTTCTAAGTTTCCTGACTTCCAGAAGCCAGGAGATAATGTGGGTACCGTAACTTCTGGGTGATTGTTCTGGAACTGAGGTGACAGAAGCAGCTGCTGTCCTACATGCATTCTCCAAGGGACCCTGCCTCTGGGCCGGTCTTCACCTTCTGGCAGTCTGTTCAGCACTACACCTCCAGGGCCAGCAGGACAATAGAACTGCATCAAACTATTTGTGTCCTTCCCAACAAAACACCCATGGCAGCTGACCCTGGGCTTGATGCACACACCTGGGAATTTGAAACAGGAAGGTCACAAGTTTGAACTCAGCCTGGGAAACCTAGTGACTTAGTGATACTTTCTGGCTTGAAATGGAAAAATAAAAAGGGCTGGGAATATAGTTCAGTGCCAAAGCCCTGGGTTCAACCCCTCAGTACTGGAATTAAAAGGAAAAGAAACAAAGCTGAGCTGGATTTGGTGTGCACATCCATAGCTCTGTCTACTCAGAGGCTGGGGCAGGCAGATGACAAGCTGGAGGGCAGACTGGACAATGAAATGACTCCGCAAGGCCCTGTCTCAAAATTAAACTTTCAGTAAGGGCTGGAACATGCCTCAGCTGTAGAGCGCCTGCCTGGCATTCATGAGGCTCTGGGTTCTGTCCAGTACTGAAAAAGGGGGGAAAGGTTTATTAAGCTGTGACTTTTGCCTTCGCTTATAGTGAGGGCAGGCAGTGGTAGTGGCAGAAACATGTTGGAGCCATAGGGTAGACAGAAAGGACAAGGAGGGTATCACGCCCCCTCAAAAAGCATCACCTACTAGGGCTCTTTTCTTCTGGTGAGGGGCGAGAAAGTTGAGGCAAGGTCTTGCTATGAAGCCTAGCCTGCCCTCCTGACCGCCCTGCCTCAGTCTTCCAAGTACTGAGATTACAGGTGTACGCCACCACACCCAGCTTGGACCTTGTTTTTCTTCTTCTTCTTCTTCTTCTTCTTCTTCTTCTTCTTCTTCTTCTTCTTCTTCTTCTTCTTCTTCTTCTTCTTCTTCTTCTTCTTCATCTCCTTCGTCTCCCTCTCCCTCTCCCGCTCTCTGTCCCTCTCCCTCTCCTCCTCCTCCTCCTTCTTTTCTTCTTCTTCCTCTTCCTCTTCCTCTCCTTCTCCTCCTCCTCCTCCTCCTTCTCTTCCTCCTTCTCCTTCTCCTTCTCCTTCTTCTTCTCCTTCATTTTATGTATTTAATATAAGGTCTCATTACACAGCTACGACTCATAGCGATCCTCCTGTTTTCATCCTCCCCAGCACTGGGACTACAGGTGTGTACCAGCATGCCTGGACTTGGTCGCCAGCTCAGCACACCCCAGGGGCAGGGCCAAAGTGGCATGTGGGACCAGGGATCAAACCCTGGTCCCTGAGCTTGACAAAGCAGCACTTAGTCCACTGAGCTATCTTGCTGGCCGTTTTTTTAAGGGAGGAAAAGCAACAAGCTGTGCAGAGCCTGTCTGGGCCAAGTAAAAGTAGGAGAAGAAATACATTCTGCAGCACAAGCGCTGGCCAACCGTGCAAGGGAAAGCAGTGGCCAAGCACCTACCTCTTAAAAGCACCAGTGTACTTCCCTGTATTACCACACTGTGGGCCAAGCCTTTGTGTGTGGACCTTTAGAGGACACCCCCTGTATTCAAGTCCTAGCAAAGGCTGATTAAATACTTCCCAAACTGGCTGAATAGCTTAACACAAAGGTGCATTAGAACACAGCTGCTGTGCTCCGAGTGTCCGTGCCCCTCATGCACAGAAGTTCAAACTCTTGGCCTTAATCCGCAAGGTGCCAGCAATAAGAGGCGGGGCCTTTGGTAGGTGACTAGGTCCGAGGCTGCACCTTCATAATCCCTTGTAAGAGGATTAGTGCCATTAGAAAAGAGCTTTCAGGCGCCTGGTTGTCCCTTCCTTGTCCCTTCTTGCTGTGTTCATAAGGACATAAGAAACACCATCTTCAAAGCAGAGAACAGCCCTCACCAGATAGTGAATCTGCTGACATCTTGATCTCGGACTTCGCAGGTCCCGGAACTGCGAGAAATGCATTTCAATTATTTACAAATTGCCCTGGCTGTGGGATTTTTATTATAGCAACAGGAGCAGTCTAAGCCAACAGCCAAGGACAATTAAGTTGCTGAACGGTAGAAAATGGGCTTATTCTTTTAGGAAGTACATTCTCTACGGGAACAATACGCCAGTGAGGGGTCAGAAACTGGCCCTTGAGAAGCAAAGCATCTCACTCTGTGGGAGCATAAAGCACTGATACAAGGGCAATGTGTGTGTGATACGTAAACAGGTAGTGTCTTTGCCACATTAAAAATGCACTGTGTGTGGGGAGTAATAGCAGAAAAATAAGTTTGGGAACACTGCATCCTGGTGACATCTCAGCTGCCCACTGCAGGTGTGGCCACTGTCCCTAGCAGGGCCAGAAGAATCACCAGTGTGAGGAAGACAAGAGCTTAGGTGTGCTCAGGGATGGTGGCTCCAGCCTGTCATGCCTGCTATAAAGAGGCTGAGGATAGAGGTTTAAGTTCTAGGTCAGCCTGAGCAACTTAGTGAGAATTTGGCTCAAAATTTTAAAATAGGGAGCAGGGGTAGGAATGTGTATCAGAGGTACAGAGCCCCAGGGTTCTACCCCATCACTACAAGTGAAGAAAAGAAGTTGGATGTGAGCCAGTAAGAAGTTTTCAGAGAGGGCCAGCCACAGAGCTCAGCAGACTGAAGTGGCAGAGCTCAGTGGACAGGATTCGATCCCTGGCCTGCCATGCCAGATCCACTCCCAGGCACACTGAGATGGCCATTGAGACCGGACATGGTGGCACATGCCTGTAATCCCAGCACTTGAAAGGCAGAAAACAGAAGGATCACTACAAGTCTGACCTATGTAGTGAGACCCTCTAGACCCTGTATAACCTGTACTAAATACGTTTTTTTAAAAAAAGTTTTCAGAGGGCTGGGGAGATAGCTCAGTGACATAAGCACCTGCCTGGCAAGCACAAGATCCTGAGTTTCATACCCAGTACTGAAGGAAAAAAAAAAAAACATTTCCAGAACATCCTCCGCCAGAGCAAGCTCCCCTCCTGGGGGACACTCAGCAACCTGTGCTTCCTATTTTTGGAGCCCATCATGCTGTCTATAGCTTCCTTCTCACCTGTCAGTAAGTCTGTGGAGGGTGGAGCTGGGCCTTCCCAAACAGTGCTTGGCACACACCAGAAGGTCAAGGAGAGAGCTTGTCCTAGAATACTCCACCCCAGACTCCCAGAGACTGCAGTCCACACCAGCCCCACCCTCGCCCCGGCTCCAATGCCAGCCCAAGTGGCTGCTGCTCTGCCTAGGGTCAGGGGCATAGGCTGTTCTCCATAGTGGCTTGGAACAAGTGTCCCCTCTCCACTGTCCAGCTCCCTTGGCCCTGGGGTCACGCAGAGTCAGGACTGCCAGGCTCATGTCAGAGCCCCAGACCTACAAGCCCTGTGGTTGAGTCCAGCCCTTGTGCTGGGATCAAGTTCTCTACCAAGAGCCCCAGGGTCTCAAGCTGGGGATGTCCTTACACCAGCCTGCTGCTCAGCTCTCAAGAACCCCCCCCCCAGGGCTTTGTTTATCCCAGCTGCAACCCCAGTTGCCATCTCCCTGTCGAGTGAGTCACCAAGCCCAATGTGTTGCACAGGTGCAAATCAACCCTAGGATGGGACCAGGTTGTTGGTCCAAGGAAAACTGATCAGAGCTGTTGCTCCCCAAGCACCACCACTGTCCAAACATGAAAGATCTGGGATTGTGGAGGAGACCTCACTATCTGATTTAGTGCTTCTTGAACAGAATCATCACTAAGGCAGGTGGGAAGGTGTTCCCATGGGGATCCTAGATGAGAATCAGCACAAACAAGACCTGGAAGTGACATGAGTGTTTCCTTCATTCTTTAAAGATTTGACCTCCTCTGGCTAACACTCAAGACTCTCGTCTCCTCCTCACTAGGTGTATGAAGTTGGGCAAGGTTATTTACAACCTTGCCTCAGTCCTCCTTGGATCTTTGATAGGGTGAAATGAGATGAAGCACGTAAGTGACTAGGAAATGCCTGACACATAGTAAGCACTCGGGAAACACCACCTCCATTAACTGATGCTTCCGGTATGGTAGACACACTCTCATACACAACAGCACACACCCAGTGAGTTTCATTCTTCTGTCCCTTCCTCCAGGCTGCTAAAGGTAGTTCTCCATGTTGCCTTTAAGAAATGCCAGGTATTCATTTCTCCAGGGTCCTGCCTAGCCAAAGGTGATCATGACCCATCTATGCACAGATAAAGGAAAATCTGAAAAAGAGAAATCTATGCGTATGGGGACATGCTCCCTCTTTGATAAAAGAGATGTGTGAGGAAAAACTCTTCTCCTTCCATGCTTCGGTTACTCTGAGGTGACAATGTGATATATGGAGCTGATGCAGCCATCTTGCCACCATGAGGAAGAGCCAAGTAGTTTGCAGCTTTAGAAATAGTGCTTTGGTATTATTGATCACCAATGTCACTGTCCGTACCATGGGACTACCTGTCTTTTGCCTTCTCATTAATAGGACCTTCCATTTAAATCAGATGTAAGTCTCACTTTTTGTTACTTATAACCTAGATTATCCTAAGCAATGTAATAAGTTTTAAAAATCCTTATAGCAATCCCTGAGTGGCATAATGTTGTCAGGTAAAGAAAAAAATGTAGATGGAGTTGTGGACTGATATTACTTCATATAACTCTCTCTCTACTATATATATATAGTATATATATATATATATATATATATATATATATATATATATCTGTCTCTCTGTCTGTCCCCCTCTCTCTGTTTCTCTCTGTCTCTGTCTCTCTCTCTGTTTCTCTCTCTCTCTCTGTTTCTCTCTCTCTCTCTCTCTCTCTCTCTCTCTCTCTGTTTCTCTCTCTCTCTCTCTCTGAATCAAACTCAGGACCTGTTCTTACCAGGCAAGTGCTTGTGGCACTGAGCTATATTCCTGGTCCTTGTAATTCTCACTTAAAGAAGAAAAAAAAAAAACCTCTGTAAGGTGGGTTTTATCTCTATTTCAAGATTTCTTCATAAGTTTTGTAGACTAAATAATATCTAATTTCACACAATACATAGAAGAGAGTGGACTTAAGCCCAGGTCTTAAATTCAACGCTAAGTGTAATGTTTTTTTTTTTAGCTGGGCACAGTGGTACACAGTGTTCTTGTGGTCCCGGCTACTTGGAAGGCTGATCCAGAAGGTTTGTTGGTACCCAGGACTTTGAGACCAACCTGGGCAAAGTAGCAATACCCTGTCTCAAAAAAATAAATAACGCACATTCTTCCCAATGTTCTCTGATCTGTTTCTCAGCACCAAAATTCTTCCAAATATTATTCCACAGCTGATGTCAAGGGCAACATAACTGCAGTGACCTAATACAGGTCATGCCAACCTGAACGTGATTTGCTTACTGCTTGGAAGGGACACTGGCCACTGAACTATCAGTCGGAAGGAAGAAAGGTGGCTGCAGCTGGGTGAATTTCGCAGTCCTAGGACCCACGTGCCAATGTACATTTCAGTCTTTAGGCCCTCAGAAAATTTATACTCCCGATCCGCCCTCCAATTGGTAATTACCCAGCGTCTGTTCTTTTCAAATCTTTGTTATTTTTTATTCTCTCCCAGATGTTGAATTGGGCTGCAGTGATTTCGGGGTTTCAGTGAGAGATCCAGCTGCTGGGGTTGGGAGGCACCCACACTGTGTTTCATCTCACTCCTTCAACTTGAATTTATGATGAGCTTTTGATGAATAATACTCTTCTCTCAGCCCAGTACTCCTCACGTGTGTCTGGCCCAGTGATATCTTTGGTTTAATTATGCAGCTGCATCTCTGGCTAGAAAATTTATGTGATGGCTGTTGCCAAGATTCAGGCCCCAGGATCAGGAACTTGTTGTCTGATCATCCTAAGCTATTCCCTGCAATATATCCACAGTGAAATTGGGCAGACCAGGGAGCTTGCTAATTTAGAGCTGTAATCCAGGTGTGGTGGTGCAAAGTAGAGGCTGAGGCAGGAGGGCTGCAGTGAGTTCGAGGACAGCCTAAGTTACATAGTGAGCTCAAGGTCAGACTGGACTCCCTAGTGAGACCCTGTCTCATATCTCAGCCTTGCCGTGTACGGCAGAGGTATGATGGGAACTAAGGCTGTGAGGAGCCGAAGCAAGAAGAGGGACCGGGATTAGGATAGAGATGGGAAGAGGAGGCAAACCTACAGACAGAAGCCTTTGCTCCCCAGACCGCAGGCACTACAGAATGGCTAAATTCACTCACTTCTTGGCTTTCCAGTTATTACTTGTGATGTTACTATTCACCTCAAGATCCAGTATCTTATTGTCTCTCACTGCTTCTGTGGGTCGGGAATCTTGCGGCTGAGAGGTTCTGGCAATGGTTTTTTCCGTTGTGATCAGAGAGTGGCAGTAGCACCTGGCACTTGCCCAGACACCTTTCTGTAGGTAGCTGTGGGGCATCTCCAGGCAGGGGAGTCCAGGCTTCCCCAGCATTGTGGCCTCTGGGCCGGAGGACTATTTA
The DNA here is from genome assembly GCA_004027165.1 of Ctenomys sociabilis. Classification (NCBI taxonomy): domain Eukaryota; kingdom Metazoa; phylum Chordata; class Mammalia; order Rodentia; family Ctenomyidae; genus Ctenomys; species Ctenomys sociabilis. The sequence goes on from PVKA01008020.1 coordinate 56,031, forward strand.
TGTGGCAAGAACATTCCAGGGCAAGGCAGCCACCGTGTGGTTCGTTATGACTTCTCTGCTCTATTCTATTGGCCACACCGGTGAAAAAGTCATCTAAGCCCCACAGAGGGGGCACGGATGCTGCCTTTTGAAGGGCAGAGTGTTGAGGCCACACCAGAAGGTCAAGGAGAGGTCGGACGGGGTTGGCATTTTCTCCAGGGTGCCCTGTGTATCTAAGTGTTGCTTATTCACCTTTGACCCCTCCCACGCCACCCGACACTTAGCAAATGCTACAAAACCGCTTGATGGGATTCAGCCCAACAAGTTATTTCTGCGGGCCCCAAGATTTGTCCGTTCCACAGACTTCGTGGAGCACACGATGGTGCCGGGCATTCCTGGCTCAGACAGTCTGCAGTGGGTAAGACTGCCACCAGCAGGGCAAGCCATAGTGGCGCACTCACGTAATCTCAGCCCTTGGGAGGCTGAGA
>PVKA01008020.1:56597-74983 GCA_004027165.1 Ctenomys sociabilis
GAGAGAGAGAGAGAGAGAGAGAGAGAGAGAGAGAGAGAGAGAGAGAGAGAGAGAGAGAGAGAGAGAGAGAGAGAGAGAGAGAGAGAGAGAGAGAGAGAGAGAGAGAGAGAGAGAGAGAGAGAGAGAGAGAGAGAGAGAGAGAGAGAGACTACCACCCTGGTGATCCAGGGGAAGCACCAGAGGTCCTTGAATAATTAAAGAAATATAAGAGGACAAATTGTAGGAAAGGAAAAAAGCCATGTGGTTGCCAGTTGAGTATTTAGCAGGGCAGAAAGAGGCTCACGCAGGGGACCGGGGGCACAGTGGACAGAGGCGGCTTGCTTGGGGAATGCGCTGGAGGAAGGGGATTCAGGGTCCTGAGTAAGGCACAGGCACCACTGGAGAGTGGGCGCGGGTGGTGGCATGAGTGGGCAGCGGCTAGGCAGAGGCCGAGTGCTCGTGAAGATGCCAGCGCGGAGCTCTCAGACCCTCCCGAGCGGTCAGACAGCCAGGAGCGTGGAGGCCCCTCTGGCTCACCAAGAGGAATAGTGGAGGGAAAGAGAGGATGGGGAGGGACGATGGGAAAGAGACTTGGGGAGAGGAAGGCAGGTGGGCGTCTTCGATGATTTTATCGGCCCCTGAACGCGACGCGGAGGTAGCCAGCAGCTAGGAGCGCCGCTGCGGGGTGCCTCCGCCTCCTCTCTCTTCCATCTTGCGCTGCACTCTCCCAGGGGCAGTTTGGGAGCGACCTGGGAGCGTGAAGCCTCAGCTTGGGTGTTCCACAAGGCTCGGCTGACAGCCTGGGCAGGACTCGGGTGGGATGGGGAAGCTCCAGGTACGCAGTTTAAGGAGTCTGTCCCAAGCCACCCCGCTTTTAAGCCACCCCGAGACTGCACGCCAGGCCTGGTGCTGTGTGAGAAAGGAGGTGCTGCCTCCAGCAAACGCCTCTGGAGCTCCGCAAGGAGTCTGGACTGAGCTGAAGACAAGTTTTGCCACGTGGAGGGAACAGCTCTGACCTTCGATCTCACCCCCCACACTTTCAGTGTTGTACAATCAACCCTAGCCTGGAAAGACTGAATGGAAAACTCCCACTTAGTAACAATTAGTAAAATAAGTAATAAACAATTAAGAAATTAAAAATTCATGTTTTCAATTATGCACTGTTCTGAGCAGCGTGACCAAATCTCACACCGTCCCACTCCTTGAGAATGCTTTCTTTGTCTGGCACATGCACGCGGAACGGGGCTCTCCCTCGCGTCCCTCCCTGCGTACCAGGCTCGGTCCTCAGCTCCGCTGTCACAGTTCTACAGCCCTTATGTTCAAGTAACTTTCCTTGTACTTCATAATGGTTCCAAAGCACAAGCATAGTAGTGCTAACAGTTTGTATATTCCAGAGAACAACTTCTCCTCCTCCTCCTCCTCCTCCTCTTCCTCCTCCTCCTTCTTCTTCTCTTCTTTCTTCCTTCTTTTTTGTATCTTAGTACAGTATCTGCAGGGTCTGGTTACTCAGATGGGACTTGTAGTGTTTCTCCTGTTTTCAGTCTCTCAAGCTCTGGGATTACAAAGCAGGCACCACCACGCCCAGTCTCAATGCCATCTCAGTGCATCCTGGGAGCGGCGCCAGCACAGCACACCAGGAACCGAAACCCGGTCACTGCATCTGCCTAAACAGATGCTTTAGTCCGCTGAGCTATCTGGCTGGCCTGCGAAGTGCTTCTTTTAAGTGAAAAGTTCTTTTTTTTTTAATACTAGGGATTGAACCAGAGACTTCATACTGAATTGCTTCTCCAGCTTCTTTCCATTCTCTCTCTCTCTCTCTCTCTCTCTCTCTCTCTCTCTCTCTCTCTCTCTCTCTCCCCAATTCAAGACAGGGTCTGATTAGATTGCTAAGCTGTCCGGGCTGGGCTTGATCTTCCAGTCCTCTTGCCCCAGGCTCCCCGAGTGCCGGCGTTACAGATGTGCACCACCATATCCAGTTATGAGTTCTTCATTTAATAAGAAAATAAACCAAGTAGCCTGAGGTAGTCAAGGGCTATGGCAGGAGGTGAGAGGCCAGTGGTAGAGAGCAGCAGTATAGTGCATGCTTAGTGCACACACAAGGCCCTGACCGGACCCCCAGCACTAAAACAAAATAAAATACAAAGAAGAAAAAAAGGGTAGTATATAGGGTTCTATACACTCCATGGCTTTAGGAATGCACTAGAGGTTTCTGGAAAATGTATCCTTCCTGGATAAGAGTAGCCAACTGTATTTTAAGTAAAGAGAACAGTACAGAGGAAGTCTAGCAGCCTTTGAGAATCTGGCTCGTTAGCAGGTTTGAATGAGGGGAGTTGTTTAGCAAGGTCCTGAGCTCTTCTGTCAGTGCTACTGAGACCTAGCATTCACTTGTCTTCTAGATGCTGAGGGAACAGAGCTACTAACCCCAGTCTCGTAGCTAATACCCTGAGATTGCAGAGCCATGGGTGGAGCTAAACCCTGGTGAGAGTGGCTCAGGCCACTAATATAATTTTTCTTTAACGTTGACCTGGTCAAATAAATCAGAGGTCACAGATCTTTAATTTGTGGCCTCTGGCCTTGTGTAAAGGAGCAGGGACCAGAGGCAACTAGGCTCAGAACCATGTGAGGAGTGGGAACAAGGTAGGCTCCCCCCAGCCTTGGCCACTAGGGGGAGCTCAAACATGTCACCTTCCACCCTCATGGAACCACATCACAAACTCACCCTCCCAAGAGCCAAGAGGAGACCCATGGAGTAACAGTCAAGAGGACCAGGGCTCTCAGGTCTGCATAGTAAAGCATCTCTGAACTTCTCTGGGAACAGCCAAGTATCGGAATTGTTCTGGCTCCTCTGGGTGGATTCCTGTCTCTCACGCCTTTGATGCCCTCCCTGTTTGCTTTGAGCACCATCCAGGGGCAGAAGCCAAGCAGGAAATTCTGGCACTGGGGAGGCTGAGGCTCAGGCTCTTGAGTTTGAAGTCAGTCTGGATTACATTGTGAGATGAGAGAGAGAGAGAGAGAGAGAGAGAGAGAGAGAGAGAGAGAGAGAAGAAAAACAAGCAAGAAGAGGGCAAGACCAAGAAAGGAAAGGAGGGACCATGAAGGCCCAAGCCTGGGTTGTGACAGGAATCCTCCCGATGAGAGGAATTGAGTATATTTGTCTTAAGCCACCTCAGAGCACACCATTTTGTTAGCCACAGAGACTTGGGAACCTGGCCTATGGTAATCCGAACGCCCCAACTGCTTGTGAGGAAATCAAACACATAGAGTGCTGTCCTGTCATGAATGGGGTTGGCGTCCTCTAAAAGAGGCTGAAGGAGCCCTCTGACCCCCCCCCCCAACATGTGGGAACACAGAAGGCGCCCCCTAGGAGGAGCCACACCCTCGCCTGGCTTAGGATCTGCTGGCATCTGGGCCTTGGCCTTCCCAGCCTCACAAACTGCAAGAAATATATTTCTGTGACTTTTAAACTACTCAATCTGGCCCAAAGCCAGCCAAGGAAGTGTAGAAAGACCCCATTTCAGGACAAAAACAAAACAGAGTTCTGAGGATGTAGCCAAGGGCCTGAGTTCAACAACATTTCTCACGGCCGCTCAGTAGACTAAGATGCAGCCCAACTTCTTTCTGACCATAATACTTACATTCTGAAAGGGGAAGCAGAGTGTCCAGTTTTGTAGACAAGGAGTACAGAATCAGAGGTGTGTTATACCAAGGGTCACATGACTGTCGTGATGGATTTAATCCTAACCCAGGGCTGCCTGCTACCACAACCAGTGTACAAGTTCTCACTAAACTGTGCAGGCTAGTTTCAAACTTGCAATCTTCCTGCCTCAGCCTCCCAAGTAGTTACATGCTAGTTCATACCTAGCATGAAAGGAAATGTTTGGGTCACCACGCTGGATGTACCAATGGACTTGACATTGGTTTGATTTCTGTTTTTGTTGTTGTTTTTATATAGCTGAGAGAAGTTCTCACTATGTTGCCCAAGCTAGTCTTGAACGCTTGGACTGGAGTGATCTTCCTCGCTCAGTCTCCCAAGTAGCTGGGACTACAGGTGCCAACCACCATGCCTCACTGAGGCCAGCCTTTTAAAATTCTTTTATTCTATTTTTTTTCAGCACTGGGGCTCAAACTCAGGGGACTTACCACTGAGCTACATCACTAACCCTTTTAAAGTTCTTGTGTTTTGAGACAAGGTCCCTCTACACGGTCTTGACAGGACTCAAAATTGCGATCCTCCTGCCTCAGCCTCCTGAGAAGCTGTGACCGTGGACCTGTGCACCACACCAGCTTGAGACTCTTCTTTGTTTCTCTCAGTCCCTGGGGAATCTCTGAGAATCAAGTCAGCGAGGCTTCCCTTGGCTTATGCCTGACTCCGACTGCAATCTTCCTCTCCGCAGCCTCCAGTGGTTTTTGCCTTTTCCTCCCTCCTGGAGCCGGCTCTGTGTTTGATGACAGACCCCATCATGGAAGTGAGGTCCCCTCTGCCTTCCTCTCACCCCATTTGGTGAGAAGACTGCGCTGAGTTCAGGGGCACGTAGGAGTGGGAAGCCCAGATAGAGGCGTCCTTCGATACAGAGCCCTGTCAGCCTCCCTCACACCAAGGCCAGAAGAGCGGGCCCTGTGGAAGTCAGGAGCAGGCCCGGGTGACACGGAGCTGAGCTCAGTACCTGACTGGCTGCCTTCTCCCTCCCACTGGCTGCCTTCACGCACTTCCGTGCAATGCGCCAAATGCTATGAGCTCAGCGACAAGCCCTCCCCCTTTCCAGAAGGGCTTCCAGCAGCAGCTCCCAGTGTGAAGGCACTAATCAGATCCAGTGAGAAGCTCCTGCAGCACCTCCCTGAAAGGCGACGATCATTTCTAATTTACCGATTATGCAACAGGAAAATGTCTTCGTTAATTTCATAAGCAGAGCACATTAACCTGCTTGTAGATCTCATGTTTCCTCACGAAATCACGAATAGGATCAGCTCCCTTTAATAAATGGAACATCAAGAATAATTACTTTGTTTATTAACATGCAGTGATTAACATTTCAAAAGCAATTTAAATAAATACAGGGAGAGTAAGAGATGGGGCCCCAAGGTGGCCATCTGCATGGAGTAAAACTATTCTTCTGAACTCCAGCGATTTAAAATCCGTGTTCTTAAAGATGGCTGCCTCACCAACTTAAGTATCAGAGAATCAAATCATGACCAAGAATGCCAAGGTAGGGTCGAGGGTCCAGGGTCTCTCCAACACATGCTTCTGCAAAGACAAGGACAGTCTGGGGGCCCATTCCCCTCCACCTCGCCCTTCACCACTTTTAGGGAGGTGGAGCTCAAAGCTAAGGCAAAATCCATCTTATAATAGTCTGTGGAACTTCTTAGGGATGTGGACTCTGCCAACACAATTATAGTCTCTCTCTCTCTCTCTCTCTCTCTCTCTCTCTCTCTCTCTCTCTCTCTCGACTGAACCCAAGGCTTTCACACTGAGCTACATTCTTAGTTTTTCTTTTAATTTTTATTTTGAGATTAAATCTCATTACATTGATAACTGCCCAGGCTGAGCTTGAATTTATAATCTTCCTGCCTCAGCCTCCCAGAATGCTGGAATTATAGATGGGCACCACCATACACAGTTTAAAATATTTTTTTCTTAACCTCTTTCCTATCCAGACTTCCACGGTGACAAGCTAAGTAGCAGCCCTCTGCATAGCACCCATGTCCTACCTGTGGTGACTGCACTAGAGAGACAAAGAAGGAGAGGAAGAGGGAAGAGGAGGGAGAGGGAGAGGAGGAAGGAGAGAGAGAGAGAGAGAGAGTGAGAGTGCTCTTTGGAGTTATGATTAAGTCAAGGATCTTGAAATGGAGAGGCTGGCCAGGTATGATGGTACATGCCTGTAATCCTAGTAGTCAGGAGGCTGAGGCAGGAGGATTGTGAGTATGAGACCAACCTGGGCTACAAAGTGAGCTCACGGCCAGCCTGCACTGCATAGCAAGTCTCTGTCTCAAAAACCAACACCACCAAAGAAGGGGGAAGCTATCCTGCATTATTGGGTTGGGTCCTAGATACTGTTGCATGTATCATTGTAAAATGGATTAGGTGGTGATTTTGTGACACACAAGAGAACAGGAAACAATGTGACCACAGAGACACCAACTGAAATGATAGGACCACAAACTAAAGAATTCAGGTTCCTCCAGAAAGACTAAAGGGATGGACAATAAGTTCTTCCCTTGGGCCTTTGGAAGAAGCCAAGACCAGCCAACATCTTGATTTCAGAAACTGATTTGGAAGTTCTGGCCTTCGGAACTCTAAGAGAATAGATGTATGTTGCTTGAAGCTACCAAGTTTGTAGTAATTTACTACAGCAACCCCTGGAAACACACAAAGTCACCTTCATGATTTCTGTCATATGCACAACCCAATAGGATTTTGGTCTGCTGACATTTTTCTTTCAATCACTTCTGATCTAACATCACTGTGTACTTTCACCCTGTTCTACTAGCACTATTCATAGAATCACAGGTTTGGTGCACAGGAAATAAATACTCAATTTAAAATAATTTTGAATGCTTACTCCTATATACCCCATGATTATCTAATAAAAGACTAGGTCAAGGATGGAAGCAACACCCACTACGGCGTAGAACATTGATACAGCTCTCCAACACTGATACAGGCTCGGAAGAATCCATGGCACACAGCTGGCTTTCAGAATTACTCCGGGAAGTTCAAATTTCACATGAAAATGATCAGAAGAAAGAAAGCATCAGCCCCTTTAAAAATAGAAGCCATCACTTCTGCAAATTTTCACACCCAGATTTTAAAACGCAGAATTTAGCAGAATCTTAAATCATTCTTGGTTGAGTAACTACCACACAGATAAGGGCTTTGAAAAGGGGAGGGGGGATCCATAGAGTGTTAGTGGGGCGCAGCATCTGCAGGCTTCATCTAGCTCCGAGGAAACTTGCCTTCCCAGACAGAACCAGAATTGCAAGTAGGGCCTTGTGTTTTTGTCTCCCTGCTCTGTCTCCGAACAGAAAGATTCACAGGTAGAGTAGGAGGTGCTGCGCAAGGGAAGGCGAAAGAAGTTTTAATGATGAGAAACGATGGTGTGGTCGAATTGATAACGCCTTCAATTGGAGAAAAATGTGCCGCTTGCTAAGAAGTCAGGGAAACAGCACAGAACAGTCAACTCTTATTCCAAGATGGTAGACAGGGAGTTAGACACGACCGAGCCTGAGGGACAAAGGGGGTCGGAAATGGCACGCTTTGCCAATTATAACCAAAAATGGCCTAAGTGTGTGATACATTTATAATCATTAATTAGGTCTCAGACTCAAAGCTGCAGGCCTGTATTTCTGGAATAAGGAACGCAGCATTCCTGGTTACCACAGCCTACAGCTCCATGACACCAGAAAGGGAAACACATGCTTTAAAGACTTTCTTCCTTGAACCTGATTTAGATGAGACTTCATCTTTTGTAAATTTCATTCCTAAATTTCTGACAACGTTAAGGCCCTGGAGGGAACACTGACCATCTGACAAGAAAGAGAAAGGCACTAAGCAGCCTCGGAAGAATGAGGATTAGCTTTGCAATTATAGTGGTTCCCTGGGCCGCAGGAGTAAGTCTAGCCTGTGTCAGTAGGTTGTCCAAACACACTCGCGGAGCTGGATGGGGTGGTGCACACCTGTAATCCCAGCACTTAGGAGGCTGAGGCAGGAGGATCGTTGTAAGTTCAAGACCAGCCGGGGCTACAAAGTGAGCTCAGCGAGACCTTGTCTCAAAAACAAAAAACAAAACCAAACCCCTCAGGGCACTACTGGCCATCTCTGATGGCATAAATCGCTGTCTGCTTCTCAAGAAACTATCTCCACTTCTGCACAGTACCCTGTGTCTTCACTAAGGTCTTCTATCAAAGGCACAAAGGTTGAAGGACCTGGCTTCCAGGAGACAGAAGAGTAGATGTCAAAATGAACATGGTCCAGAAATCTCAGCTCCAAGAGTCAAGCTGTTCCTGCTGAAGCAGGGTGTGGCTATCACTAAGTACAAATGTGCTTTGATGTTTAACTTTTTTAATTTTTAATTTAATTATTTTGATATAGGGTCTCCTTACACAGCTCAGACTCACAGTGATCCTCCAGTCTCAGCATCCCGAATGCTGGGATTACAGGCATGTGTCACCACACCTGGTTCTAGGGTAGGCACGGCATGCAGTACTAGGGACTGAACTTGGGACCTTGTGCTTGCCAGGCAGACACTTATGCCACTAAGCTATCTCCCCAGCCCTTTTGCGCTGATCTTTTTTTTTTTTTTTTTTTTTTTTTTTTGCGGAACTGGGGATTGAACTCAGGCCCTTGCACTTGCCAGGGAAGTGCTTATTCCACTGAGCCATCTCCCTGGCCCCTTGCTCTGATTTTAATATGGTTCACAGAGCCTTACAGGTTAGAAACTTGGTCCTCAACACAGTTGTGCTCAAGGGCAGGAGTTTTGGAAGGTGACAGAGTCACAGGAGCTCCACTCTTATAAATGGATTAACTGTGTGAGTAGATCAAAGGTTGAACCTGTTGCTAGGCAATTTGGGATGTGGAGGCACACACCTGTAACCCCAGTTCTTGGAGGAGGATCGTTGCAAGTTCTAGACCAGTCCAGGCACCAAAGTGAGCTCAAGGCCTGCCTATACTGGGTAGCAAGACCCTGTCTCAAAAAAAAAAAAAAAAAAAAAAAAAAAAAAAAAGAGCGAGCTCTCTGGCACCTTTCCCTGTCATGTGATGCCTTCTACCATGTTTGTAACATATCAAGAAGGCCCTCCCCAGAGGCCAGGGCCATGCTCTTAGAATTTCTGTCCTCCAGATGATAAACCTCTTTCTTTCATAAATCACCCTATCTCAGGCATTCTGTTGCAGCAAAAAGGGCAAAGACATTGACAGCTAAATGTTCAAAGCCAGTCCTGGCTTTGCACCAATATTTTCCCCTTTTTTTTTCTTTCTTTCTTTTTTTTTTTTTTTTTGGCAGAATGTGGGATTGAATTCAGGCCCTTACGCTTGCTAGGGAAGTGCCTATTTCACTGAGCCAACTCCCCAGCCCCAATATTTCCCCATTTCTTGAAGAACTGTTATGACTAATGGCTGAGAAAAGTTATCTGAAAACCAAATCCTACTTTTTTAACTGTAAAATGCTAATAGCGCACTCTTGTAATCCCAGCACTTGGGAGGCTGAGGCACAAGTATTGTTGTGAGTTTGAGAGCAGCCTGGGTTACAAAGTGAGCTCAAGGCCAGCCTGAACTGCATAGCAAGACCCTGTCTCAAAAAAATAAAGGCAAATTAAGTCAGCCCCACATTCTAGGGGCAGCCCTATATTGTAGACTAACCCAGGTGGCACACTTTATCTCTTTGGTGACAGCCAACTTTGAAGATAGGAGTCAAAGAAAATGGGGTTTGAGGGGCCAGCAAGATAGCTCAGCCATCTAAAGCACCTGCTTAGGGAAGCTTAGGCAAAACGCAGGGACTGCGGTTCAATCTCTGGCACTATATGCTGCTGGCTAAGCAGGCCACAAAAAAAAAAAAAAAAAGAGAAAGAGAAAAGAAAAACAAATGGGGTTCAGAAATATTCCAGTGCCTCCCCAGAGATGCTCCTTACCTAAGCTGAACCTGAGAATCAACAGGGCTAGAGCCCTGAGTGCCATGGTAACAAGAGAGTTTTAGGAGGGAACAGTGACACAGAAACATCAACTCGAGAAGAGAAGAGTTAAGACAGAGAGAAAGGTCACAGCAACGTTTAGATTTAGGTCCACCTATGCCTGAGGCTTCCTCTCTCCGAACCCTTCCTTCCTATGATTCAATATTTTTTTTTTCTTCTTTAAAGTTGGCTTTCCTTTACCTTTTACATTTGAACATATCTTAATACATCAGGGCCAATATGCACATTGCACCTTTATAGAAACACTGCCAAAGGGACGGTGAGATAGCTCAGCGGTCTAAAGCGCCTGCTTAGGCAAGCTTAGGCAAGTGCTGAGGGACCAAAGTTCAATCCCTGGAACATGCCATGCCAGGCCCACCCCCAGGGTGGGCTGTGCCAGCCCCCCAAAAAGAAAAAAAGAAACACTGCTAGTACCCTCTTGTAGACAGACATAGTAAACAAAGGTACACTTGTCTGCCTGGGCCAGGGACACTGCATTTTTATTTTGAGGGAGGGTCTTCCTTAGTCACTAAGTTTTCCATTATGGGCTCAAACTTTGAATCTGCCTGCCTCCCTGAGAGCTGGGATCGCAGGCATTCAACACCACACCTAGCTAGGATTTTCTCCTTGGGGTCGCTCACCTCCAAGATGGTCCCCAATGGTGTCCCTTGCCTGGCACTCACACCCTTGTGCGTTTCCTCTGAGGCTGACTGGTGGTGCTAAGGCAAACACAGACACAGTAAGCAGCTGTTTCCAAGGAATAATATTAACAGGAACTGGAACTGGAACCAGAACTATTACCTGGGCAACTTGCAGACTGAAGGATACACGGGTGGGAGGGCATCTTCTGCTACAGTGGGACCATTATGACATGTGTGACTTCTAAAGCTAGTCCTAGAAGAGTTTGCAGCTCCGTCTGCTGGCTTTGGGCCTACTCCTGGGGCAGTTCGCCACTGAAGACGCCTAGCCAGCCTCAAGCGAGGTTCCAAGCGCTGAGGGACTGAGGTCTGTGGCCAACAGCTGGGGGAGTGCCCTACCTGGAAAGCAGCCCCTGCTTAGCTTTCCTATGGCCGTGCCCTGCTGAGAGTTCACTGAACCTCAAGAGCTATCTTAAGCCCGAAACTCCCAGCCCACCTGCTGAGGAACTCCTGACCATCTACCTGCCCTGAAAGTGTAGCTGTCTAAGAGCTATTTTTGTTGTTTAAGGTCATCACATGTGAGCTCAGTCTGATCTGCACAAAGAGCTAACAAAGCCCACCTTCCCCGGGGCTAAATTCCTTGTCAGGCTTTTCCATCTTCTTCTTTTTCTGGAGTTGTAGTTTTCTAAGAATTACTCTTTGCCCAGCCACACTGGTGCATACTTCTAGTCTCAGCTAGTCAGGGGACTGAGGCAGGAGGATCTCTGGAGGCCAGGATTTCAGGGTCAGACTGGACAACATAGGAAGATCCTGTCACTATCTAAGAAAGAAAGAAAGAAAGGAAGGAAGGAAGGAAGGAAGGAAGGAAGGAAGGAAGGAAGGAAGGAAGGAAGGAATAGACTCTCCCCACGTGGGGCTGACACGCACCTTCTTTCCTCTTGTCCTGCTTCTTCTGCTCAGCTGCACGCAAGAAGACATGGCTGTTTCTTCTCCTCAGGCTCTCAGGCGGGAGGACGGCGACTGCGAGGACAGCCTGGGCAACTTTGCAAACCAGTGTCTCCAAATTTAAAATTCTTTAGAAAACTGGAATTGGGGCTCTGGCAGAGCACTCCACTCCCACTCCCCGGGGAACCAACATGTGTTCTCCTTGCCATCCCCAGGCATTTTCCTCTTGACTCACTTGGTGACTGTGACAGTGGATAAGTCTGTCCCTAAGAAAGTAGGTTTCTTCACGTATCTCAATAATCTGGGAAAATCCTGGGGTTTTAAAATTTTTTATTTTATTTTTTTGAAAATCCTGTTTTTGTTGATGCCGTTGTTCCCCCATTTTGTTCCCCAATCTTCTTCCCACAGCACAGAAGGGGAAAATCTCCCACATCTTCCTGTGGAGAAGTCCAGGCTGTCAGAAGAGCCCTGTGAATTCTGATTTTGCACAGGGTTTTGGCAGTGGTAGAAGGGGGCTGGGGAACAGTACCCCACTATCGTCATGGCAACGTGCTCCCTGGTGGGCCCTGGGCTGCACTCCCAGGCAGGGGAAGTGGCTCAAAAGGGAGTAAGCATCCAAAGGCATCTGAAGGCGGGGCTTCCCCAAGACAGGAGGGGCTGCACCAATGAAGCTTGGCAGGTGTCTCATCTCCAGAGGCAGCGACCAGGGGCTCCACGCCAGCCAGGTCAACATTAGAGAACAGGGCGAGCTGGGTTGAGGGCCTAAGGGAGCCAGCTACATGGGCAAGTCTCTGACCCTCTTTCATAGAGTAAATACCTTGATGACGTGGTCAGTTCTGGCCTACAAGTGACTTTCTGCTTCTGGAAATGCTTCTGGAAACTCTACCCTCCATATGTCAGCGGTTCTCATAGTTGGCTACACACTGACATCATTTGGAGACCTCCTTTAAATGCTGGAGCCTGGCTCCAGCCCTGAGATACTCTGATACCTCCGGGGGGTGTAGCTGGGTCACGTTAGGCCAAGGTTCTCAGTCAGGTCTGTGCGCACAAATCACATGAGGAGCTCCAGAAAAGAATGCAGACACCCCACATCTCCTCACCTCGCGTCTCCTGAGCTAGTCTTGGATAGTCCTGTGGGGAATCACACAGCCGAAAACTTTAGGTGATATGAAGGCAAGGTGGTGAAAGAGGAACAAGTCCTAAAGGAACCTGATCTGCTGGATGTGGGGGCACAGGCCTGGCATGCCTGTAATCACAGCACTCAGGAGGCAGAGGCGGGAGGAACATCACCATAAGTTCAAGGCCAGCCTGGGCTACATAGTGATACGCAACAAATTCAAGGCCAGCCTGAATTATATAGCAAGACCCTGTCTCAAACAAAAACAAGAACAAGAAAGAAAAAATAAAGGAGCCAAGAAGTGACTCAGTGTAACAGCACCTCTCTGGCAAGCACAAGGCCTTGAGTTTGGCTCTTGGTTATCCTTCCTCCAACAAGAAAGAACTAAAATCTCCTGGTCAGCTAACTCAACCTGGTGAAGGACTACCAGTGTGCAATCTATGGTCATTATTCTCTCACTTATTATGAATATCCAATATTCTAAAAAATTCCTTTTAATCTTTTTTAGATTACAGAAGTAATATGAACTCGTTGTAACTAATAAATCTTTGCCAAGATTTTAAAGAAAAGTTAATGCTGCTCTTACCCCGCCCCCATGCTCAGCCCCTTCTCCCAGATGACTGATGTTAGCAATCTTCATTTTATTCAGGAAATGAGTCGCTCGCAAATAAATGAATTTGCCGAGTAATTAAATTTGTTCTTTTTACTTACAAGCACTTGATAACTTGAAGTTTTTAAACCCCTGGATGAAGAGCACGGTGCACTGTGTAGAGATACATTTATTTATTTAGTCTGAAGTCACTGTGTAACCCAGGTTGACCTTGAACTCATGATGATCCTCTCTTGCCTCAGCCTCCTCAGTGCCGGAGTTGTGGTGTGAGCTCCCACGTCCCCTGCTTATTTATTTATTATTTTAAATTTTGAGACAGGATCTTGCTCAATCACCAAATTGCCCCAATCTGGGCTTTAACTCCTCCTGCCTCAGAGTGCTAGGGATGACAAGCAGGTACCACCAGGCCCAGTTTGCCAACCTCTTACGGGTCTCCTGATACATGCGAAATAGCTCTGGCTAAGATTCTTCCTATTTTTTCAGTTCTTTTAAAAAATGATTCTCCTCAGCTAGGCGTGGTGGCACTTACACACTCATCACCTCAGCACAGCCTGGGCGATTTAGTGAGCTCAGAGTTAGCTGGGATACACAGCAAGATCCTGTTGAAGAAAAACCAAAACATTCAGTGATTCTTCTTGATCTCTCTCCTTCCCTCCGCACCTCAGCGCTTAGTACCAAACTGTCAGTAGGTGTTCTTCCTTCTGTCAACATACCTTGTGCCGAATATTTGGGGCTGAAGAGCAGATTTTTAAAAATTAATTGGTTAGAGTTGTTGGAAAGCTATGAGCAAACATACTTGAAGCACAAGGTTCTCCCAGAAGCCTTAGGTACCTGGAGGAGGCTCGGTGCAAATACTTATCTTAGTACCAAGGAAAAATTTAAACCTGTAAATAAAAGGGAGTGAAGATCAAAGAGCCCCCTGTGGATCACTTCACCAATGGATATCACTACACATCTCTTGCCTTGCTTCTTTAAAATTTCTTTGGCCCAGTTCTCACTGATTCTGGCTTCCTGGTGTATCTGGACATTGGCCTCTGGGAAAACAAGGCCCACAGAGGAGTACCAGTATTGTTAGCCTCCACTTTGAACAGCCAGAGACAAGGCCACTGCTAGCCTCCGGGTCTCAAGATGTGTGCAGCCGTGGCAGGCAGTATACAGGCAGTTTGCTGCCTGTATGTGTACGTATGTGTGGAATTGGGCCTTGAACCCAGGGGCTCAAACTTGCAATCTGAACACCCCATCCTCCTGAGCAGCTGGAACTGCAGGTAGACATCAACAAGTGCAATTCCCAAGGTTCTTACTGCATCCTTCCCTCCGGATCTCCAGACCTACAAGGAACTGTCACTGCCCCCCAGGTTCTGCCCTTTGTGAGACTAGGAAGGGATTGAGTAGCTCCTTTGCCTGACAGGGAGATCCTACTGGTGAATGTAAGGGCAAGAGAAACCTATGCACTATTTCGTCACCATCACTATCCCCAACAGTCCTAAAAAGAATTTTTATTAGTCTAGAGAGTAAAGAAAGCCTTCCCTCTTTCTGCCTCCTTCCAATGCCAGGCCTGGAAGCTCCAGCCTCCTCTGGCTTTTCAAACCTGAGAATTTTGTTTTGGTCTGAACCCAGCTGTGAGCCTAAGGAGACCTGGACACCTGACAGAGCCCTACCCTTGACCCAGTGCGTCCCGCAGGCAACCGCCTACACCCACCTACATCTGGCCTGGCAACAGGTGCCACCACCCTGCTCTGGAGATGAGGAAATGGGGTGTGGGGAGGTGCAGCCGCTTGTCCTGGGTGTGTCGTTAATAAGCAAAATCGCTGGGACTCGGAAGAACCTCATCATTTGAGTCTTCATTAACAACGAAGAGCTAATTATAGTCATTGGAGAGACTGCTCCTTTTCTGTTGTGATTAATTCTGAATGTATTTTTAGCCTTCAGAAGAATGGAGACTTGTGGTGGGTTTTGTTCTGAGAAAGGATCGAGCTGTTGCTCACAGTCTTGCTGGGCCAGCCCCTTTTTGGAGGACAGACCCTAGCTCCTGCTTCCAGGTCATTCCTATGCACGATTTTGGAAGTTCAAAAGCCCCCAGGAACTGGTGTCAACTTAAGCTACTTTTAATGAATGCTGAAAAAGCTATTTTCGTGCTTTCCTAGAGGAGCACCAGGTATGAAGGAAAACACCAGCTTCCACCACTGGGAATCCGACAGAGATTAGGAACTGGCTTGTCTCTGGGATTAAAGCAGGGCAGTTCTGTGTGCCTGTGTGGGCCTGTGTGTTCCAAGGACATGTCTGCTGCGTGACCCTGGGCAGAGGAACCACTAAGAGAACTGAAACAGGAGGGACAGGGGTTCTTATAAAGTTCTTTAATGGTTTTTTGAAGTTTTCTTTTTTTTTTTTTTTTTAAAGCAATACGGGGCCTCGCTCTATAGTTTGGGCTGGTTCGGAATTCACTGTGCAGCTCAGCCTGGCCTCAAACTCACAGTGACCCTCCTGCCTCAGCCTGTGATTACAGACTCCACCACCACCCAACCCAGCTATCTTTTGAAGCCTTTTTGAGAGAGGTCTCTGGGAACAGATTTTTTCCATGCTTTAGATATGTTAATAGTGGCCATCAAGTTGGCTAGGGGACTGTCTGTCTCTGTATTGGGCTTTGCCTAGCTCCGCTCAACTCCCTGCTGGATCTTCCTGTTATTGGCTCTCTCAATGGGCAATCTCATTTCTACACTTCCCAGGGGTAGAGAAAGCAACTAGGAATGGGGCAGAAGCCTTTTCAACAACCCAGAGGCACAACCTAGGCAGACTCTGTCTCTGTGTTTCTCTCTGCTATGGATGGAGCCCAAGGTTTTGAGCCTGCGAGAGTAGCAGCACTGTAATACGGAGCGATACTCCCAGCTCTAGACTTCAGTTTCTAAATTTTATTTTTGGTTTCACAACTTGTTTCATTTTTCAAGGCCCTTCTTTTCTTTGTTTGTTTGTTTGGTTGATTCTGGGGATTAAACTATGGGCTTTGAGCTGGCCAAAGAGGTCCTTATGCCCTGAACTATTTCTCCTTTTCTTTTCTTTTCCTCTCTTTCTTCAGGCATCCTTTGCAAATAACACCTTTAGTTATCACTAGAGAAACAGGGCTGGGCTGAAGTCTCTTCTGCCCTTAGGATCTACCAGGAGAAGGCTTTCCCTGTTTTCTATCCCTATTTCCCTATTTCTTTCTGCCTGTCCTATAGCCTGTCTCTCCTGTTCCCTCAGCTGTTACCTTCCCTCCTTTGTCTATCACAAGTCCATTGCTTTGGACTAAGCTCCTGCCCTGAGCGCCAACAGACTTGGCTAGAAATCTAAAGTCTTTCAAGCTAAACTTTTATCTCACCAACCTGAAGCTAAACTCTCTATCTAACCTTCCCAAAAATCAGGATTAGGGAGATAGCAGTCAGACGTTCCCAACTCATAGGATGCAATCAGCCTAGCAATGGGGCTCCCTGTGCCTTAATCCTAACACAGATTAACCTGATGTCAACGGATCAGTTACTTTTCTATGACCAATCTACTTTATGTCCTTTCTCCAGCCCTGTTTTTGCTTTGAAACATTGACCAACGAGATAGCTCATCAGACTAAGCACCTAATTAAGTAAGCACAGGGACCAGGGTTCAATCCCCAGCACCACATGCCATGCTAGCCCCGCTGAGCCAGCCATCGAGACCAGATGTGGTGGTGCACACCTGTAATCTCAGTCCTGGGGAGGCTGAAATTAGGAGGATTACTAAAAATCTGAGCTACATAGTGAGACCCTGTACCAAATACATAAGGAAAGTCTGCTAAGTCACTAAATTGCTCAAGCTCGGTTTGAATTTCAGATTCTCCTGACTTAGCCTCTCAGAGTGCTGAAATTATAGGCAGAAACCCTCATGCCTTACAATATTCTTGATTCCTTTAGCTTTTCCCCCTATAAAACCATTGTCGTCTGCTCAATTTATTGGAATACTTATGTTCTATGGAATGAAATGTTTCCTGATTCTAGAGTTGAAAATAAAGCCAAGCCAAGTGGTGGCACATGTCTGTAATCCCAGCACTTGGGAGGCTGAGGCAGGAGGATCACTGGGAATTCCATACCAGCCTGGTATACAAAGTGAGCTCAAGTCCAGGTTGAACTGCCTAACAAGACTGTGTCTCAAACAAACAAATTATAAAAAAAAAAAAAAAGAAAAGAAAAGAAGCCAATTAAGTTGGTTAAAACTGGGCTGGGAGTGCAGATCAGTAGCATGATGCTCTGGATTATTCAATCTCTAGCACCAAAGCTATGGGAAAAAAGATATTGCTAAAATTGTTGTAATTTTTTCCTTTGTTTTTGTTTTTTTGGGACAAGGTTTACTATGCAGATCAGGCTAGGCTTGAACTCACTATGTAGCTCAAACTGAGCTCAAACTCATGGAGATCTGTCTGCCTCAGCCTCTAAGTGCTAGCATTACTGATGTGCTCCACCGCGACTGGCTGACACTGTTTTTTGATGTACAAATACAATAAGACATGGTCTTGTTGTAGGCAGCTAAATTAGATAGAAATGTTATAGGTGGTCAGACAGGCCAGGCCCTCAAGGAGACAGCAGGGAAGATAAGATATGTTGCAATTGTGAGAGAGATGGATGGTCTTGCTGTGGGCCAGACCTAAAGACCAAACATCGAACAAATGTTGACCTCCCTAAAGATAAGCATCCGGGATTGATCATCGCTTTGGGGAAGCCAGAAAGAGTCACTAATCCCAACTGCTATCAGCTGGGTACCACATAAACTCCTGTTCTATATTCATGTCCACTTGCCACATGACTCACTTCCTTATTTGATCCTGGATTTAATCAATTTTACCTGAGCAGTGGTGCTTATAACCTTATTGGTTGACCATAGTTTTGTCCCACCTCATGTTCACCTAAGCAAGTTCCCATGTTTCCCACCTTAGACCCACCTTACCACATGGTTTTACTCTATAAAATTCCCTGGAACAGATACCTTCTAGGGCAAATTGCTCAGGTCCCCCTTCTGTCCCTCTCTCAGACAGAAGCTTTCTTTCCCTCAATAATATTTCTCACTTAACCTCCATTTTTTCCTAAAATTCATTCTTTGGTTTTAGAGAACACAAACTCATCTCAGGTACCTTTCAGCTTGGGATTTTCATTCCCCTGTATCAAGTTGATGACCTCTGAGATCTGAGACCTACATCATGAATACTCTGGGAGATTTGTTGAAAACAGGGAACTCCCTGCCTTCCACCAAGCCATCACATCGGAATCTCTGGGCCCAGGGCCACAAATGGACGTCACTTCTCACACAATCTGGAGTGATTCTCAGAGTATCCAACCAAGTCTTGGCCCGGGCATTCTGGGTGAGATGAGAGACGTGGGAACCAGCGGAGCCCTTCATACCTTCTCTTCCACAAAGCCCCAAAGCATGATTTCTCCTCCCT